>ML259078.1:8995-59433 GCA_005239495.1 Nicotiana undulata
TGTCCTTTTTATCATACAAAAGTGGATGAGAAAAAAAATTAAAAAAACTCCTTTCCCCCCCCCCCCCCCCCCCCCCCCCCCAAGCTAGGAGGTATGAAGAAGTTCTTCATTCCTAGCTTGGACACCAAATACTCATGTTGAAGTCGACCAAGACTCTTAGTAAGCACATCTTCCTGTTGTTCTGCTGAGGCTAGATAAAGGGTGTTGACAATACCCTGTTGAACCTTCTCGTGGATAAAATGACAGTTGATGTCAATGTGCTTAGTGCGCTCGTAAAAAACAGGATTTGTAGCAATTTGGATAGCAAATTTGCTATCACAATGTATAGGAACCTGGGATTGAGAAGAGATCCCTAATTCCTTGAACAACCCATGCAACCAAACAACCTCTGCCACGGCCGAGGCTAAGCTACAACACTCTGCTTTAGCCGAGCTGCGGGAGATGGTGGATTGCTTCTTAGATCTCCAAGAAATCGGAGAGTCGCCTAGTTTAACAATATAGCCAGTAACTAATTTTCTGGAATTCGAACAGGCAACCCAATCAACATTACAGAAAGCAACCAAAGATTCTGAACATTGAGCCTTCATTAGGATCCCTAAACCAGGACATGATTTAATGTATCTCACCACACAAATTGTTGCCTCCATATGAGACTCTTTAGGACTATGCATGTACTGACTGAGACATTTGACAGAAAATGAAATATTTGGACGAGTAGCTGTGATATAAAGAAAACGACCAAGCAATCTTTGATATGGACCAGGATCAGATAAGGGTGGATCATCAGTGACACCCACGTGGGTGTCAAATTCAGTAGTGGTAATCTTTTGATTCACCTCCATAGGAGGTACAACAGACTTGGACCCTGACAGGCCCAAGTCTGTAATAAACTCTAGTGAGTATTTCCTCTGATGCATCAAGATCCCTTTTGCACTTCGAGCAAATCCGATGCCCAAAAAATGATCTGAGCTCACCTAAGTCTTTGATCTTGAAATTGTTTTGTAGGACAAGTTTAGTAGCTTGAATCAACTAAGATTCATCACTTGTGATGAGGGTATCATCAACATACACTAGCACCACCACTATCTTGGCTGCAACGTTCTTAGTGAACAATGAATAATCCAGATGACTTTGAGTAAAACCACAACCAGTGAGATCAGAGGTTAATTTGAGGTTCCATTGTCATGAGGCTTGCTTAAGACCATAGAGGGACTTATATAGCCTGCAGACTAATGATTTATCACCAGAACTGCTGAAGCCTTGTGGTATCTGTATATAGACTTCCTCAGTTAAATCACCTTGAAAGAAGGCATAGTAGACACCCATTTGATGGATAGTCCACTTCCTGGAAGCTGCAAGAGCAATTACGTTTCTGATAGTAACCATCTTAACCACAAGAGAGAATGTCGCTTGATAATCGAGACTGCCTCTCTGATTAAATCCTTTAGCCAAGAGCCTTGCTCTGTATCTCTCAACTTTTCCTGAGGCCTTCTATTTAATTTTGTAAACCCATTTGTATCCTATTGCTTTCTTCCCTTTGGGTAAAGGTACAATCTCCTATCTCTTATTGTTCTTTAATGCTTTGATTTCAGCCTTCATGGCATCTACCCATTTGGTATCCTTAGCTGTTGCAACATAGCTAGTGGGATCTTCCTCAATGGATATCTTGGACAGGTAACTTTCATACTTGGGAGACCGACCATCATAGCCAATAACAGCAGAAATGGGACATCTGCAACAATTAACACCTTTATTCTTTCCTGGAAAAATTTAATCTTGAAGCCAAGCAGGAGGTTTGGAAACTCTGGTTGACTTCCTGACATTAATTTCTCGAGATTTTGTATTGACTACTGTATGCTCCTCTGTTGTATTGACTGTTGCACGCTCCTCTATAGCAGACTCTCAATGAGTGTCTGCATTTTTTTCTTCTGGTGCAAGTTCATGTGTAGGTGAGCAAACGACATGATCATCAGGTGCATCATTGATTTGAGGAAGAGACCTGTCAGTATGGAAATATATTGGAGGAAGAACAGGGGCTACAGGGCCTTCCGAAGTATCATCCAAGAACTCTTGTCTTGGTATAACAAGAGAATCAAGAAACAAGTGCTCAGAGTTGTAAGACAATTGTTGAAAAGGAATAACATCCTCATGGAGAGCCACATCTCTACTGATAAAGATAATTCTATTTTCAATCTCTAGGAGCTTTTGTACCTTTTGGCATGGTGCATATCCAAGCAGGATAGATCTCACTACTCTAGGGATGACTTTATCTGTAGTAGTCAAGTTGGTGGAAATACATAATCACCCTATAACCCTTAGATATGCTAGTGAAGGTTGTTTGTGGTGCAACAACTCAATAGGTAGTTCTATTCTGGAGGACAGTGGATGGGATCCTGTTAATTATGTACACTGTTGCATCAATACAATAACCCCAAAACATAGATGGGAGGTGCCTCTGAAACCTAATGGCCCTAGCTGTCTCCAAGATGTGTCTGTGCTTCCTTTCCACAACCCCATTTTGTTGGGAAGTGTAAGGACATGAGCTTTGATGTAAAATTTCGTATGAAGTGAACAATTCCTTGCAAGTACTGTTGAAGAATTTACCACCATTTTCAGATCTAAACTTCTTTATTGTTTTCTGAAACCGAGTCTTTACCATGATAATGAAATCTTTAAGTAACACAACAACATCAAATTTAAACTTTATTCGTAAAACCCAAGTCCATCTTGTACAATCATCAACCAAAGTAAGGAAAAATCTCACACCATTATGTGTTGCTACTCTATAGGGACCCCAAACATCCATTTGAATGAGCTCAAAGCTATCTAAATATCTTCTAGAACTTATTGGAAAAGGAAGCCTAGTCTACCTTGCAAGAAGACAGACAATACATTTATTTAACAACTTGTTGGAATGAAAACTATTGTTACCTTGGAAAATAAGAATTCTCTTTAAAACTGAAACATGCACATGCCCCATCCACTTATGCCATAAAAATGCTGAGCCATCTCTAGAAATGCCTCTAGTGACTGCAAAAGAATGTGGGACTGCAACTCCTTTATTCTTTGCTAGCGACTGTAAGCAATATAGTCCATCTAATTTTTTACCAATATCATTCACCCTCCCAGACAAGAGATCCTGAAACACACACAAAATGTTGGGAAGAATGTGGCATAACAGTTCAAATCCTTTGTCAACTATGACACAAACCAATGATTGAATCTTATTACTGGTACACATAGGACATTACTAAGGATATAACCTCCTGAGAGTTGGTGGTTCCCTGTGTATGTGACTGCAGTTGAATCCCATGTTGGAAACTAGACCTGCCCTGCATTGCCTACTAATGCATGTTTGCAGTAAGTCCTTATTGCCTGTCATATGGTTGGTAACACCTGTATCTATAACCCAATTGGAGCTATCTACATCATTACAAACATAGTTACCTGCCATATTTGCACTGACAGTTGTATCACCAATGGATGTTTTCTGCAATAGTTGTAAAATTTGAGAGTATTGCTCTTGTGTGAACATTTGAGTGGGAACTCCAGGGTTTTTCATATGCCAGTTGCTTGCTTGTGTAGGTACTGTGGTACAAACAACAAAATTGGAGAATTGCATGCCATTTCCTTCCATCTACACAACATTTGCTCTCTTCTTACCCTTGAAATCTGAGGGATAACCAACAATATTATAACATGACTCTTTCAGATGCCCTATCTTGTTGTAATACTCGCATTTCATCAACTTGTAGCATTGATCTGTGATGTGCCCCTTCAAATGACAAAAGTCACAAACTAGATTATAATTCCTCTTCAACTTTGAGCCAGAATATTGACTGAACATTGCTATGGGAGAAGTCCCATAATTGTTCCCAGACATCATCCTTCTGCTTTTAGCTTGAACAACCATCGCATATGCCTGATTGATACTTGGAACATTTGGCATCATCAATATTTGTCCTCGAGCTTTCTCAAAAGTGTCATTTAGTCCCATTAGGAACTGTAACAATCATTGGAACTCTATTTGCTCTACATAGTCCTTAGCAAGGGGAGGTGGTAGTATTGAATCATATTCAGCCCAAAGATCTTTTAGTTTTGTAAAGTACACAAAAACAAATGCAATTCCCTGTGTAGCCTTAAAAATATCTTTGTGCAGGTAATAAAGGCGTGAAGCATTCACCTTGTCAAAATGCTCCTTGAGTTCTGCCCACACAGTTTGTGCATTAGATGAATATAGCACTCCTGTTAACAGATACTTGCTCACGTTACTCATTATCCATGAGGTAACAATTGCGTTGCAGCGATCCCATTTCTTTGCTAGTCCTATACCGAAATCACTCTTATTCGTGGATCCATCGACAAGACACAACTTGTTCTTTCCCAATAATACAATTTTCATTGCTCGATTCCAAAGCGTATAATTTTCCATACCTGTCAGTAGTAAGCCAACATTCATAGAACGTGGACCATCAGATGGATGCAGGTATAATGGATGGCTGCGATCGAGGACTACAACACCGCCGGTCACATCTCCCGCAATGCCGTCCCTGCTACTATCTAAATATTCCAAAATTTCCATGACAATAGATGAAAATGAAGCTTTGAATCAACAAAATAAGACAAATTTCTCTCAATCCTCTCTCAATTTGAGCGAAGTTAGGGTTTTGAACCAAAAAATAAAAAATTAGCGATTTATCTCGATTTCCTCTTCGAATTGCTTGAAGAGACCCCTAGAAATACTCAATTGACTGCTATGATACCATATCAAATATTGTGCATCAATGCATGAAGAAATGCATAATTGAGAAGAGAAGAGCTGGGAGCAACATTGATTGTAATTGCTTGAAGTGAAAATGATGAGTTACAACGTTATTTATCTAGATAGCTCACTATCCGACTTAAGCAATCAATATCCAGCTGTACAAATTAACTCTAACTACCTACTAACTAAAGTTATCAACTAACCATGGTTAACTTAATTAACAGCTATCCTTTACAAATAGAACCTCTATTATCAAAATTTGTAGTTAGGTAAAATTGAATTCCAGAAATGTGATAAATAATGTTATTTATTCTCCATTCTTTTTATAAATATCGACACCGCTTATAAAAATTCATGCATATATCCCCGTGGCAGGCTTATGGACTATGGTGAAAATTTTGGAGAAGATCTCTTTAAAGAGTTTGCACATAGAGTTTACCCATGATTTTGACTTTTGAGGTTAATCTGCACAATATTTTGTTTAGTTCTAAGTTGATTGGTCGAGTCTGCAGTTCAGTAATTATTAGAACCAAAAAGCAATAATCCATATTAGTTTGGTACAACTCACATTTTGTTTTCTCACTTATTTTAACAGCTTTTTCGTAAGGTAAACCGTTAGTAATTTTAGGATTTAGGACTATATATAAGTGTCAATTTTTTTTTTTTTTTAAGTTTTTTTTTTTGCATACATTAAGGACTATAATGTCAAGGACCCAAATAGTGCAACAACTATACATTATAAAGACCATTTTTATCATTTTATCTAGTGTTGACTTCACACTTCTATTAAAACAAAGGTAAGATTATAAATTTCGTTTGGTTAAAAAGTATTTTTATAAAAAAGAGAAAAAGTACAAAAAAGAGGGCCATTTACTACTACCTCCATTAATTTAATCCCTCTCTTGCTATAGTTTATAGAGGTCATGTTCTGTGCACCGACAATATAATAAAATTTGAACTATCAAGTTAAGTTGGCCTTAATGGCGGAGCCACCTTATAGCAAGTAGTGTTAATTGACACCCTTTTGAGCTAAAAATACACTATGTGGGTAGGTTAAATATTTTTTATGTGTATATACTATAGTCAGACCTTTCTATAATAACATTTTTAAATAATATTTATTCACTACAAAAGTCAAATTTTTCTAGGACTCGATTATATAGGGGTATTTGCATCTATATTCGTTTTCTGGGTCACCTTTTAACTTATACTCGCTTTGAAAAAATAATTGCAAGCGTACCCACTTTTCACGTAACTTCAGACATACGACCCCGGAGAAGCAAAAATTTATGTCTGAAGTTTGAACTTCTTGCCTGAAGTGTAGCAAAACTTCAGATATTTTTGCATGAAGTTTGGCCTGACTTGAAAAGGCAATCACGCAAACTTCAGTTGACAGTGCAAATGGCAAACTTCAGTTCAATAAAACTACAATATGTTTTGGCTGAAGTTTTTGTTTGTAATTGCTGAACTTCAGCATTTTAGTAGCTGAAGCGTTGTTCTGTATTTGCTGAACTTCAGCATGTTTTAACTGAAACTTTATTCTGTATTTGCTGAACTTCAGCATGTTTTAGCTGAAGCTTTGTTCTGTTTGTGATGAACTTTAGCATTCTAGGGGTGAAGTTTGTTTTGTATTTGCTTAACTTCAGCATTCTAGGAGTTGAAGTTTTTGTATATATTTGTTGAACTTTAGCATTCTTAGAGCTGAAGTTCTAAACACAATGAATTTAATAGATCATGATTAGCATCAATTGATACTGTTCATTTCAAAGATTAAAGAATGAAAAAAAATTCGATATGAAAACAAGTTGCTACAGATAAATTAGAACCAAAAACCAATGTGCCTATAAAGCTAAAATATCTAAGAGGTTAAATTATTGTAAATAAGATCAAACCGAACATAATAGGGCAAGCAGATATATATGAATCATCAGTCTAGAATGCATAACAATATCTCAAGCTTCAGCATTCAGAAAACGAAGGAGGAGAAGGAGGAGGAGAAATTCTTGAAGTTGTATAAACAATTGGTACAAGTTAAAACTTTTTCAAAAAGTGGGTATAAGTTAAATGGGGGCGACCAAATAGGGTGCCCCGTGTAATTTTTACTCAATATATCCTCTATAATAACACTTCACTATAGCAACAAAAAAATATCAGAAAGCAAGGTTGTTATAGAGAGGTTTGTCTGTATATGTTGAAGTATCTTTTTAATTTTTTGTAATATTTACACAGATAAATTAGAACCAAATGGGTATCAGGTGGGGAGCTTTGTTGAAGGATAATGCACAGGAGTTGGATGTAAGGAATCGTAAAAATTTTAACCCAAAACTCGGTATTTCGTGGTGCCGAGTTAGATTCTTGTGTTATTGACCTTTTGGATTGAACAGTACCCTACAGACTTAGAAGAAAATATTCGCGAAAGAGTGCGTTTCTGCAGCCCATTATGCGGTCGAATAATCACTATGCGGACCGCATAATGACCGAAGAGTGAATCAGAAAATATGTCCAATTTGAGGATGATTATGCGGCCCAAAATGTGATTGCATAATTAGTATGCGGGCCGCATAGTCCATCACATTTGTGTAATGAAGTTTCGCGTTGGGTTTGATCACGCCCAACTATGACTTATAAAAAGCAAAAAGTGGTTGTTGTAAATATAATCCGGTTTGCAAGTCCGGAGTCGAATCCCACAGAGAACTAAGAATTAGCTATAACTGTTCAATATTGCTAAGAAAATAAGCTCGAACAATTCCTAGGTTATAAATATTAAGATTCTTATATCTAATTAACTAAATAATTAAAGTAGTAGATTAACAACTAAAGATACTACGGGTTGGAGAAAAGATTAAGGAGATCTAGAGTTATGATTTCCCTTATTGTCAGAATCTTTTCGGCTACGTCTTCTATAATTTCGCCTAAGTATTCTCTATCGATCATGAGCATTCTGACTGTCGTAACTCTCTCCCGAGTAATTACAAAAATATACTAGACATATTCTCCCGAATTATGCTAGCTGGCATTAAGTACGACTCACTTAGATCGCACCCAAAGTTTCATTATCCCTAATCCCACCTTTAAACCCTCAGTTATTGATCTCTCATATACGTCAGGAGGGATGTTGTTCAACAACGACCTAAATATGCACTATCTCCCGAGTAATACATACTAAATAGACACATCTAATTGAGGGCCCTTCAATCAACAACATGAATAATATAGTTGAACAAATAGAGAAAATACTACGACTCAATTATATAAAAACATAACAAAAATTTATCCTACAAAAGGTTCCATCAAAACCCTAGATAACAAATTAGCTATTCATAATAGTATGTAAAACTACAATACTAAAAATCATAACCAACAATGAAAAATAGGAAGAGGAAGAAAAAACTCGTAGAATAATTCCCCGCCTTTCTCCTATTGTGTCTCTGCCTCCTTAGGTCCAAATTATGTCAAAAGTATGTCCAACCTCCTCAAAATACCGTTTTTCTATGTATATATACCAAGTACGTTCGGGCCTAAACAATTATACCTTCTCATACGCGAAAAAGGACAGTTTTTCAGGTCTGGACGTCTGCGGTCGCGGTCCGAGCGCGGTCATTACCCAGTGTACTGGCTCAGTCCGCGTCAGGTCCGCGGTTGAGGATTCGACCGCGTTTTTCACCCTATTCCGTTTGGAATTTGAAAAACGTAAAACTTGAAAGTTGTAGCCCTTTGAGTTAGCTTTCCAACCATATATTGAATAGCCTAAATGGAGTTCTGAGAGAAATGTTATGTGCATTTTACTAGACACTGCGTAATATGCCTACTCAAGTATTCGTTTGTTCTTTACTATCAAATTTTACCCCTGAACACGATCCGACTTAATTCCTTGGGCTTTTACTCAGACTTCACAGCTCCAAATCACTTGAATTCATTCCATAACATCTATATAGTTTGGAATCACTCCTACAAGGCATAAAACACACAATTAGTGCAAAACACTAGCAATTAAAGCTCAAACTCAATTAAAGTGCAGTAAATTAGAGTGTAATAAGCGACTAAAATATGCAATTATAGCCTATCATCAGATTTATGTGGTGCATTATGCGACCACATAACTATTATGTGGGTCGCATAATGGTCGCATACTCGATCAGATGGTCCACCCGACTGAGGCCATTTTTGCGGCAGGTTTGCGGACCGCATTCCCATTATGCGCCCGCATAACTGTGTCGGGGCACCCCATTTTATTATTTTTAAACCCGACCCCAGACCAATATAAAAGACATTCCCCGCCATTTTAAACCATTCTCCTGATAATTTAGAGTGAGAAAAGGGAGGGTTCTAGAGAGAAAGTCCCAATTCCATCAAATTAATCCTCCATCACCACTCAAAGATTGGAACTAATTAAATAGGATACCAATTTTTTCACTCTAAGAGGTAAGTTTCTACCACACCAGCTTTTAATTCCATGATTAGCTAAAATGGGCCATTAGTAAGGTAGTCTATGGAGATAAGGATAGGGACTTTGCATGCATGAGGTTCTAAACTATGTGTGGAAAAGTAAAAGCAAAGATAGAAAGAAATGGGGGATGGGACCTTATCAAACTCATAATTCTAGGTGTAATTCTCAAATGATCTGGGACTATGATCCAATTCCTAATTACAAGTTGATTGTGCTATTTTGTCAAATAAATTGAAAGAGCTAAAGGATTCCGGAAATTGTCGTAGGAATTAGGGATAAGACCCAGTCGAGGTATGTATGGCTAACTCTAATCTTCGTAGAATCAATTCGCTGGTGTCCGAATAGGTGGTATGAGTCCCTTACTTGATCATACTTGATTTGATTGTTTTAATGTGTTGAGTCGAAAGATTTCTATTTCGTAATTGTTCTAATTGTCTACCATGTCACCATGCTACTTGAAAATGTAAATTATGATCCTACATGCTCCTTCTATTATGTGTAAAATTCATTATATGTTGGTTTTCGTTAATATAAAGAATGATGCTATTGAACGGATAAAAAGGGGAACTAGACTCGAATTGTAAAACGTGTCCAAGTGCCAAGAACTATGTGATAAATGGTGGAAATGAAATGTGAACTCAGTAAATAAATGAAATGGTGATGTCCCAAAATGAGATGGCTTAGCCGATCGAGCCGAGATCGGATGCCATGTTGTACACATGATGGCATTTACATCGGAAATATGAATATAAATTATGATGTTGGTAATGTCTCACTTGGGATGGCTTAGCCGGTCGGTTCGAGACCGGACTCCGTGTAAAAAGAAACAATGGCATTATAAATTGTGGCACTTGGCATTGAAAGACAATTAATCAAAAGACTGGAAAGACTAAACACGAAACTATGTGATCCTTACTTGTGTTTCTCTATTGGTGTAAAGTGTTACGTGACCCCCGTGACTGTCTTCTTGCCTGATTTACTATTTATTCAATTTAGAGTGGAGTTTGTTCATACATATTAGTGATATTCGATGGTATTAACGCCCCTTTTCCCGAGGGAGATACATCTTTTAATGGATGTAGGTGGCTCTGTAGCTGGTAGCGCTGATCGCAGGTAGTGGTGCCTTCTTCTTCTCCCCACAGCAGTCTCGGTGAGCCCCGTTCCTTCCCGGGGTCATGTGTAGAATATGCTGCTCTTCTTTTGTTTATATGTCATTACATTTTGAGGTATAGCCGAGGCCTTGTCACCGGCGGGATCACACTTGTCTTTTGTATCCTTAGAGGCTCCGTAGACACTTATGTAGGTCATGTATGCTTGGCGGGGTGGTTGTTGAATGGACTTGTAAATTTTAACTCTCTCCCACTAAAATTGTAAATTGTATGTATATTTTGGGAAGATTTAATTATTAAAACATGTATTTAAGGGAGAATGGATTAGTGTCATGTCTATATGTTCATAACTGACCTCCTTCTAGCTTGAAAAATTACAATGCAATTCCTTTTTGGTTTATGAATGAGCCGGGTAGGAAAGACTCAACAAGCTTACTCGACCGGGTTCACTCAGTTGAGCGCCGGTCGCACTCCCTGAGGTTGGGGTGTGACATTGGAGGGTAGGATGACAAATATGGGTTCCTGGAAAAGTGGTGGGGACTCTAGCTCTATATGGACGGCACCGACGAACTGTATACGGGAGGCAGCAAGAGAGGTGTTGGGAGTTACGAAAGGTTACTTTGGTGGGCACCGAGGCGACTAGTTGTGGAATGAAGTGGTCCAAGGTAAAGTGGAAGCCAAGAAAGAGGCTTACATTAAGTTAGTATAGGGCACCAACGAGGATCAGAGGAGAGCGAACAGAGAAAGATATAAGGAGGCTAGGAAGAAGACAAAATTAGCGGTCACAGAAGCTAAAACTGCTGCTTTTGGTCGGATTTATGAGGAACTTGGGGGCAAAGGTGGGGACAAGAAGTTATTTCGATTGGCCAAAGCGAGAGAGAAGAAGGCTCGCGACCTGGATCAAGTGAGGTGCATCAAAGACGATGACGATCGAGTATTGATGGAAGAGGCCCAAATTAGGCAAAGTTGGGAGTCGTACTTTCATAAATTTTTGAATGAAAAGGGGGATGGAAACATCGTGTTTGGGCAATTGGGGCACTCCGAGAGTTACCGAGACTTTAGGTATTGTAGGCGCATTAAGGTTGAGGAGGTCGTGGGAGAGATGGTTAAGATGAGTCGGGGCAAAAGCGATCGGACCAGATGAGATTCCAGTAGAGTTTTGGAGATATGCGGGTAGAGCAGGCTTGGAGTGGCTGACTGGGTTGTTTGATGTTATCTTCAGGACAAAGAGGATGCCTGATGAGTGGCGGTGGAGTACAATGGTTCCGGTGTACAAGAACAAAGGGGATATCTAGAATTGTAACAACTATAGGGGTATCAAGTTACTAAGTCATACCATGAAAGTATGAAAGAGAGTGGTAGAAGGAAGGATAAGGAGCGCGATGTCTATATCATAAAATCAGTTCGGGTTCATGTCGGGTCGTTCTACTACGGAAGCTATCCACCTTATCAGGAGGTTGGTGGAACTATACAGGGATAGGAAGAGGGATTTGCATATGGTGTTTATTGACCTAGAGAAGGCGTATGACAAGGTTCCTAGGGACTTCCTTTTGAGGTGTCTGGAGGTGAAAGGTGTGTCGGTGGCTTACGTTAGGTCGATAAAGGATATGTATGATGGAGCTATGACTTGGGTTTGGACTGTGGGAGATGACTTAGAGCCTTTCCCGGTTGTTATGGGGTTACACAAAGGTTCTGCACTCATCCCGTTCTTATTTTCTCTGGCGATGGACGTGACTAACACACCATATCCAAGGAGAGGTGCCATGGTGTATGTTGTTCGCTGATGATATAGTTCTGATTGATGAGACGCGAGGCGGCGTGAATAGGATACTGGAGGTATGGAGGCAGGCCCTGGAGTCTAAAGGTTTCAAGTTAAGTAGGACTAAGACGGAATATGTGGAATGTAAGTTCAGCGACGTGACGAGGGAAGCGGATGTGGAAGTCAGGCTTGACTGACAGGTCATCCTCAAGAGAGAAAGTTTTAAGTATTTAGGGTCAATTATCCAGGGAGATGGAGAGATCAATGGGGATGTTGCGCACCGTATTGGGATGGGGGTGGATGAAATGGAGGTTAGCGTCTGGAGTCCTGTGTGACAAGAATGTGCCACCGAAACTCAAAGGTAAGTTCTATAAAGCTGTGGTTAGACCGACCATGTTGTATGGAGTTGAGTGTTGGCCAGTCAAGAATTCACATATCCAGAAGATGAAAGTAGCAGAAATGAGGATGTTGAGATGGATGTGTGGGCACACTAGGATGTATAAAATTAGGAATGAAGATACTCAGAAGAGGGTGGGCGTGGCTCCCGTGGACGACAAGATGCGGGAAGCGCGACTTAGATGGTTCGGACACGTGCGGAGGAGAAGCCTAAATGCACCGGTTAGGAGGTGTGAGCGGTTGACTTTGGCAGGTACGAGAAGAGGCAGAAGGCATCCTAAGAAGTATTGGGGCGAGGTGATCATGCAGGACATGGCGTGACTTCTGATTTTCGAGGAAATGGCTCTTGATAGGAACACGTGGAGGTCGAGCATTAGGGTG
This sequence comes from Nicotiana undulata, assembly GCA_005239495.1. Classification (NCBI taxonomy): domain Eukaryota; kingdom Viridiplantae; phylum Streptophyta; class Magnoliopsida; order Solanales; family Solanaceae; genus Nicotiana; species Nicotiana undulata. Next base: position 21,853 of record ML259078.1, read on the forward strand.
GTAGGCTAGGGGTAGTCGCGAGTTCTTCCCTCTTTATACCGGGTAGTCTGATAGAGTTTTGTTTAGGTTTGTTAGCGGTCTATGTTGTGTTCACATTGTGGTTTTGCATAGTTTTGTGTTATTTTCCTTTCACTTATTTGTTGTTGTTAGTTTCTTTATGGCACATTTTGCTGTTACATGCCTTTTCTTTTGTTTCTTTTCTGATATTATTGTCTCTCTTGTCGAGCCGAGAGTCTCCGGGAAACAACCTCTTTACCCTTTTCGGGGTAGGGGTAAGGTCTTCGTGCACTCTACTCTCCCCATACCTCACTAGTGAGATTTTATTGGGTATGTTGTTGTTGTTGTATTTACTTTTCTTATATTTGACGCCCTTTAATGAAAAGCATGGCTTCGTGATTGGCCTACAACATTATGTGACCTTCCATACGGAGCTTGATGTAGTTAGTGCCAGCTTAACGTTAAAGCAAGTGCCAAAAAATTTTGAGGCTCCAAAATTCTTAGGAACTAACTATATGGTGTGAGAAAAATGCATAATTTATTTAATTATCTTAGTTATTACTACGATTTCAATTCTTTCAAACATAATTTCAATTTTTAAATACTCTTTTCAATTTCAACTTCAAATATTTATTTTCCAACTTCCACTTCAACTAAATATGTAAGGCCCCGCAAAATTTTATCTAAAATCCGGAATTTCGTGGTACCTAGGGAGCGAAGGAATTTTTTTACCAGAATCACTCTACGGTCATTCTGCGGACGCAGAATATCCAAAGTGGCTATGTAAATAATTTGAAGTATACATTCTTCTTTATTCTTTCTCATGTTTTTTTTTGTCAGATTATTCTTAAGTCACATAATGATATACGTAATCCTATCAAATACTCCTTTAAGGCCGTTATTAAGGTTAACATTAAATCACGCCTCGATACATTAACTAAGAAATAAAGTGATAATTTGTTATAGCTAGGTAATTATTTGTATTGATAGTATAAGAACTTTTGTATTGTCATTATATATAACTTACACTATATTATAATTGAATACTTTTACTTCGAGTGACAACTTAAACTAAAGAAATTGCTGCCATAATATAATATACGGGGAAAAGGCATGCAACTAATTACTTTATTAAAAGAAGAAAAATAAAAAACTGAAAGGTTTAGTTAGAGTAGTCTTTGTCATGGGATGTTAAAACGTCCTCATAAACTGACAAAAGATGTCCCTGGTAATTAAAAAAGCAAACAGTTGATTAAGTAAATTTTTTCTTTAAAATTCTTATATTTTTCTCCTATACTAATATCGATTAATGACTCCCTGTTCGACCACATATATAGTCAATGTATTTGGTTTTAGATTCTTCTTATTGATGTGGGATCTTCAACTAATTCAATTGAAAATTTAATTGTCTTTTAGATTTCAAAATTTTACGATTATATACTATTCAGTCGGCCACGAGAAGTTGAAAATCATGATTCGTGCTACGTTTCTTCTTTCCTGTTAATAGGTAAATAAACAAAAAGAAAAAAAAGAAAAGAGGCAGCCCGGTGCATTAACTCAAAATAACCAACTTATTGTCTCTTTCCCCCCCTTCAATTTAGTTGATAAATCGATGTAATAATGTTGATAGAATATAGGAGTTTACCAAACTGTATAGAGACCTGGTCCTGTAACAGTTCCCGCAATACAAACTAATGTAACAATAAGTAAATAACACACGGGATTTTTACGTTTTAAAAATCCCTGCTCAAGGAAATAAAAAAACAGGACATACACTGGTAGGATTTCAACTTCACTACTGAGCAATCTTTAGATTACAACCTATTGCAACCTAGAACTTAAACTCTTAATCCCTCACTAACTTGTAATACACCTATTACAAGCCACTTTACAGCACACCTATTACAAAGACTTCAATTCATGACTAACTCTAGTCACGACACAAACTCTACGGGTTTATGGTTTTTGAGGTTCCTAACTAGAGCTTCTAAATAAGCACAATAGGAATTACAATGAAGAATAAATACAAAGATACAACTCGATTAAGGACATACAAAAGACTTGTTATGGAATTGGTTCGTAGTAGTGTTGCACTTTGTTCTCGATACACTTGTGACTTCAATGCTAGATGATTAGATCTTGAATGCTTGAGAGAAATCACATAATGTTCAAGTGATGTTTCGTTGTAATACTCCTTGTTGATATACTTTGGGTGACATCACTTAGATGATGTACACACTTGGTTGGTACAAGGCCCTTCCCAATGGGAAGTGACTGTTGCACTGTTTCGGTACTGTAGCGTGCACAGTTGCAGGTAGTCACTTTTCAGCCGTAGAGTTGACTTTGCACTGCTGTTAGGAAAATTCCAAGGGATCAAGTCCCTAAGTTGGTTCTTTTCAATCTAAAGTCATACAACTCTTATTAGCTTAAGTCCATTGCTGAAGAAATATACCAAGTGTGCATCAGGTCCTTTAATTTATCTGGTTCTGGACAATAAGTTTGTTAGAACATCAAAACGTAAATCTAAGATACTTTAAACCCATCAATTTTCCCCTTTTTGATGATGACAAAATTTTGAAATTGACAACCATTTGCAGAGCTTAATAAACCAGATAAAGTGCTAGGAACTTCACAAGTTCCCCCTGACTCTATGCGTCCCCCTTAATCAGATCCCCCTGCTTCAATTTATCTTTCCCCTTTTGGCATCATTAAAAATACATAAGCAAGTAATCAGCATAAAGAAGTCTAACCTAGCTAACTCATGCCACATGTGTGCACACAACATGATAGAAGAGAGAAGCAGAAGAAAAAAACATTTACTAGCAAAAGAGAGTCTTCATTGATAGTTTAGAAAGCACAAGCCTTTGCCATTACAACAAAGGCAAGTTTGAACTATTTAAGAAAGGAGTAGTACAAGTGAATTCCAATCACACTACAAAAAAAAAAACGAAAAAAACAACAACTACCACAAACATCAAAACAACAAGATAGAAATGAGACACTCGTCACTGAAAGGGTTTCTTAGGGGGCACTAGAGGAGGAAGGCTTGGAAGAGGCAACAAGGGTTTTGAGAACAAGATCCATCCAAGCATTGGAGGACATTTTCTCTTCAAGCAGTTTCTCCCTTAGGTTCTCCACATGTTGCTTGAGCTCAACATTTTCCTTAGACAGACGAGAAACTTCATCATTGGAGGAGCTAGAAGATCCTGGTGATGTTATAGCCTGACTAAGCTGAGTCTCCAGAATGACATTCCTTGCCTTTAACTTCCTGATTTCCTTAGTGGCGTTGTTCTGGGCGTTGATGAGCTGAGAAACCGTTGAAGTGCTCCCTATTCCCCTAACTTTTTCAATACATTCACATTCTCTAGTGTACTCTTTGAGAATGTTTGTTTCCTGGTCCCACCTTCGGATTGCCCAAGGGTACATTGAAAAACTTGAAGACACGCGTGAGAAGAAAGTCATACGGAAGCCCATAGTTCCCATCTTTAAAAGCTGCCACTTTCTGCATATGCTCGATCATAATGGCAGGTAAGTTGATAGAACGGAACTCATCGAGTGCTTCCATTAGGTACAGATCGGACCTAGAAGTAATGGACCTCCTCTTAGCACGGGGAAGCAGAATCTTGTTAGCCAATTTGAAAAGTAGTTAGTACACAGGAAGCAAAGCCTTCTTGTGTACCCGTTCCCCATGTTGAACAACTTTTTCCTTCACAATGGCACACCTAAAATTTGATCCGCAAGCACCCCTTATAGATGGCAACGCTTCATATGGGACCTTGAGAATTCCCCCCAACACAGTAGCATCCAAAACCACATCCACTCCATTTACTAACACACACATGTGGTCACCTTCAACAGTGAAGAGGTCGGCATAGAAGTTTTGGACCTCATCCTCATACACTCTGGGCACATCCACTTTGATTAGATGGCCTCACTGTTGAAATTCCACCATCTCAAGAATCTGTCTCATTACCTCTATTTCTAAAACTTTTGGGTCAAACGTGCGACCCCACAGTACCTTTTGATATCTCAATCTTTCTTGTCCCAGCACACTTTCACTTTTCACCTTCTTGGCAGAACCGGGTTCCCCAATAGTTTCAAACTTTTTTTTCCCAGACCTCACAACTCACTTCCTTTTACCACTTGATTCAAACATAATGTCATCCTCAGACACATATTCCTCCTCCATAACTTGCTTAGACTTGACACCACATTGCACAGACTTTTTACTTGATTTTTCAATAGCTTCCTTTGAAGCACTTGCAACAGATTGTTTCTTTTTCTTGGACCGCTTAACTAAGGAACTTGGTTCCTCTAGAGCATCCTCATCTACCTCTACTACTAGAATATTTTTGTCACGCATAATTTCCCCTTCTTTCATCAGCCTCTTCTTCTTCTTTTTCTTGCTACTCCTTCTGCTTTTCTTTAGAGCAGACTCAAAAGCCTCCTTCTTTTGCAACATTTTAGTAGGTCTCTTAGAAGGGGGGCTCAAGAGTGACTGATGGCTTTTTGATCTTGAAACAAGTACTAAGAACCACATCATCATCATCGTCCTTATCATAAGGTTTTTCAACTGGAGGAATAGACTCCAACGGCTCAGCGTCAAAGTGAGGAGAGGGAGCAGGGTTGAAGCTGACATGGGAAGAGGAATCCTGACCTGTTTCCCCAGGGAGGGGATCAAGTTCAACAGTAGGATTCTTAGTAGTCTTTTCAAGTGGAGGAGATTCAAAGAGAACCATTTTCCCTCTTCTCCTATGAGCGGAGTTTCTTCCCCCTGAGACTCAGGCAGGGTAGAGGGTCATTTACTCACTAGGCCCTCAGTAGCAATGGCCATTATGTTTTCTGCTGCCTCTTTTTCCTGTGATTCCATGGGAGACATAGTGTCCAAGACTGGAGAGTTATGTACTGATCATTGTCTTCCTCAAAAACCCCTATTTCTTGATGAGTTACTCCCTCTTTTTCACCTTGTTCTGGTCTGGAAGAGTATCAAGCAACAGAGAAGAACCAATGTCGATGTTTGAGGTTTCTGAGTCCTCAATGCTTAATAAAGGAATAGGGTTAGACGGAGTTGTAAGAGAGATATGAAGTTAAGGGGAATCAGGTTTGGAAATATTGGTGTCGGGAGTGGTAGAAGAGAAGGTTTTTGGTGGTGGTTCTAAAGTGGTTGAAGGGTCGAGGATGGTGTCCTTCACAATGGGTAGGGAAGCTTGTTCTTCAGCCATAGTGGAAAGTTAGGTTGAAGATTCAAGGAGAGCAGAGAGAGAATCAAGGAGTGATCGTTCAAGGCTTAGGAGGTGAGGGGGTTTTATAGAGAAAAGAGCCAATTATGAGGGAAGAGAGAAACGGGTTCTGAAACGGCGGTAGGTTTATGGGAAGGTGTACCGTTGCAGAGGAAGTGAAGGGATTTGTAAGAAAAGACGTGACATACAGGGTCTGAAAAGGTGGATGATATGGCAGTTAAATTTGTTTCCTTTGAGATATGCATGAGAAAAACACGAGACTACTAACATGTGGTACAAGAAACAGGTTCCTGACTAGTCTTTCAAAAAGATTTTCAACTCTCTTTCGCAGCTCATGCTTTGTTCCTTCAGCTTCTATAGTCATCATGCGTGTTTAGCTGCAACGGTATAGAGGTGAGTTAGGCTTGTCCAGAAATACTTTAGCTAGATTTACCTGAATATGACTTTCATAGCCATAGGAAGAGAATCAGGTCCTCAATTAGGATTAATCAACCCCAGTGCCATCTTGTTTCTCTCAAAGGGTTCCCTGCTTAAAGCTTTGGTGAAGATGTCTGCAATTTATTCTTCTATGTTACAGAACTTTATGCAGATAAGCCCATTTTCCACATTATCTTTGAGAAAATGATGTCTCACATCAATGTGCTTGGTTCTCTTGTGTTGGACCTGGTTTTTTGCCATGTTGAGTGCATTGGTGTTGTCACATGGAAGAGGTACACAATCAATGTGTACTCCAAAGTCCTCCAATTGTTGTTTGATCCATAGTAGGTGAGCATAGAAGGAAGCTGCAACAACATATTCTGCTTTAGATGTTGAGAGGGATATTGAATTTGGCTTCCTTGTACCCCATGAGATTAGACACGATCCTAGGAAATGAACCATTGCAGAGGTGATCTTCCTGTCCACCAGATAACCTGCATAGTCAGCATCAACATAACCAACAAGATTAAAATTGTCACCTGAAGGGTAATATAGAACTAGGCCCTATGTTCCCTTAAGATATCTCATAATCCTTTTAGTAGACTTTAGGTGAGATTCCTTGGGATTTGATTGAAACCTTGCACATAAACCCACACTGAACACAATATCTAGCCTGATGGCAGTGAGGTAGAGCAGATCTAATAATGCCTCAATATATTGTTTGATTTACAGGTGATCCAGATTCGTCCATGTCCAGCTTAGTGGCAGTGGCAATAGGGGTGTCAATCACCTTTGATGTTTCCATATCAAACCTCTTCAAAAAAGTTCCTTGATGTATTTATGCAGACTAATACATGTTCCCTTCATGGATTGCTTCACTTGAAGACCCAAGAAAAAATTCAGTTCACTCATCATGCTCATCTCAAACTCACTTCCCATGAGTTTTGCAAATTCTTCAGACAGTGAATCAGATGTTGACCCAAAGATGATATCATCCACATATACCTGAACAATGAGCAGGTTCCTTCCTCGTTTCTTCAAGAACAGAGTGTTGTCTATTTTCCTCTTGCAAATCCATTTTCTATGAGGAACTTAGATAACCTTTCATACCAAGCTCGAGGAGCCTGATTCAATCCATATAGTGCCTTATCCAATTTGAACACATACTAAGGATTTTCATGACATTCAAAACATGGGGGTTGCTTGACATAAACTTCTTCCTTAAAAAAACCATTCAGAAATGCACTTTTTACATCCATTTGGAATAGAGTGAATTCAGTATGAGATGCAAAGGCAATGTGAATTCTAATGGCTTCTATACGATCAACTAGGGCAAAAGTCTCATCATAATCAATCCCTTCCTCCTGATTGTAACCTTGGACGACCAACCTTGCCTTGTTCCTTGTTGTGTTTCCATGTTCATCAAGCTTGTTTATGAATACCCACCTAGTCCCTATGATGGTTCTATCTGAGGGTCTAGGTACTAGGTGCCATACTTTGTTCCTTTCAAATTGATGCAGCTCCTCTTGCATAGTTGTGATCCAGTCTGCATCCTTCAAGGCTTCTTTAATATTTTTGGGTTCTATTTGGGAGATGAAGGCTGAAAAGGCATGAGAATTTCTGGCTTTTGATCTAGTTTGAACTACTGAGTCAAGGGGGGTGAATATATTATCGAGAGGATGGGATTTTTTGTGTTTCAAATTTGGAACTAAAATCTCATTGGTAGAAAAGCTGGGTAATCGTGACTGGTTCCCTGCACTCCTCGTCCTGCTACATGTGGAGTGCTTTGAACTACATCAACAACTCTTTCTTCAGCTTCAGTGGTGGTGATTTGGGTACCTGGTTCCTCTTGAGAAGGAGAGGAAGAGGTTGCATTGTCTTCATTTGACTCAACATATCTGTTTTTCCATTTGACATATCAGTGATCTCTCCAAGAACTAGCAGTGGTTCATTGTCTTGATCATCCTTGTTTCCTTTCTCACCAGATGGGAGTGTCTCATTGAAGATTACATGAACACTTTCCTCCACACACTGAGTCCTTTTATTGTATACCTTGTAAGCTTTTCTTTGAGAGGAGTATCCCAGAAATATTCCTTCATCACTTTTGGCATCGAATTTTCCAAGTTGATCTTTTCCATTGTTGAGAACATAGCATTTGCACCCAAATGTTCTTAGGTGAGTCAGCTTGGGCTTCCTTCCATTGAGAAATTCATAGGGAGTTTTGTTCAAAAAGGATATGATCATGCACCTGTTCATCAAATAGTAGGCAGTATTTATGGCCTCTGCCCAGAAATTTTTGGCTATTCACTATCAATAAGCATTGTTCTAGCCATATCTTCAAGGGTTCTGTTTTCCTCTCTACGACTCCATATCTTCAAGGGCTTGGAGCTGAGAAGTTGTGGGTGATGCCATTTTCATTGCAGAACTCATCAAACTTGGCATTGTCAAATTCTGTTCCATGGTCAGATCTGATGCAAGCCACTTTTAATTCCATCTTCACTTGGATTTTCTTGACAAATGCCACGAACACTTCAAATGTCTCATCCTTTGTTCTGAGAAATAGTGTCCAAGTGAACCTTGAGTAGTCATCTACTATCACAAAAATATACCTTTTTCCTCCCCTGCTTGGCACTCTCATAGGACCACATAGATCCATATGAAGGAGTTCAAGTGTCTTTGACATGCTATCATCCTTCTTTGGCTTGAAAGTGGATTTCACATGCTTTCCTCTAGCACATGCATCACATACTCTATGCTCCTTCAATTTTGAGTTTGGAAATCCACGAACCAGGTCCTTCTGTATAAGCTTATTCAGAAGACAGAAGCTTGCATGTCCCATCCTTCTATACCACAATTCTGCATCATCATCAACTGCTTTCAAGAAGCTCATATCACTACTTTGTAGGGACTCGAAATCAACAACGTAGATGTTCTTGTAGCTTTTGGCCACTAGAACCACTTCACCAGTTACCATATTAGTAATTGTGCACACTTTTGACAAATACTCCACCTTGTTTCCTTTATCACAGATTTGAGAAACACTCAAGAGACTATACGTCATACCATTTATATAGTACACGTTCTCAATTTAGTGTGAGAGAGACTTTCCAACTTTTTCAACACCAAGAATGTACCCCTTTTTCCCATTTCCAAAGGATACATTCCCTTCTTGCAGTGCTTTTAGTGAAAGGAAGTCCTTGGTATTCCCAGTCATATGCTTAGAGCATCCACTATCCATAATCCATTGTTGACTGCTTCCTCTCACTGTTCCCTGCACAAATAGATCAAGGGTTAGATTTAAGAACCCAAACAAGTTTGAGTCCCTTGTAATGAGAAAAAGGATGAATGAGAGTTCTTCTAGTCCAAGGAGACAATATGCGTTTTTTGCGAGTGACACCTGGTCCCCTTCTAGTAGTTACTTTTTCAGCAAAAACTTTGTTTTATTGAAGAGACTGGACTCTGGCCTGACAATCATCCTTGAAGTGCCCATTGTTCCCACAATGGGTACACATCCAATTATCAGGTACAGTGACATACTTGCTATAAGGGTTGTAGGTAACTTTCTCCCTTTGGAACCCTATTCCCTTCCTGTTTCCACTACTATTGAAGTATATGGCAGTAACAACATCTAACGACCATGTCCACTTGAGTCAAGATCATTTTTTACTTTCTCCAATTCTGCTTGAAGCTGCCGATTTTTCTCAAGCTTATCACACAAACTAGTTTTCACATTATTTAGCTCATTTTCAAGTCTAATGTGTGCCTTACTAGCTACTTCCTTCCCTTTCTTGAAGTTTTCAGACTTACATTCTGCTTTAAGTCCCTCAATTGTTTCCTCTAGGTCTACAATTACCACTAAGAGATAATCTCTTTCTTGCTCTGTAATGACAACTTTCTCTACTAAAGTATTCTTTTCTTTGCTAAAGTTCTCTATGATTTCTTTCAAGTCAACTACAACTACCATTAGATCATCTCTTTCATGTTCTACACTAGCAAGTTTTTCTGTTAGAGCTTCCTTCTCTTTTTCCAGATTTTTTATAGTTTCCTTCAAATAAACTACACATACCACCAAGTCATCCCTAGTTTGCTCAGCATCTCCTAACTCTATTGTCAAGTCATCCTTATCATCAACAAGACTATGATATTCATCAATTAAAACATTAGCTAATGACATGAGTTTCTTGGGAGAGTAGGATTTCAGATTCCTCGAACGTCCCTAAAATTTACCTCATCATTGTCATCATCTTCATCATCGTCTGACTGAGCCATCAAGGCAAATATTAAGTCATATTCCTTTGCTTCATTTTTCACTGCCATCATGGAACTATCTCCTGCATCATCTTCTTCTTCTGATTCACTAGAGGAATCTCCCCATGCTGCAAGTGCTTGTTTCACAACATTGTCAGTTGCATTTTTTTCTTTTGAGCGTTTGTCAGGAACCGGGTTCCTCTTTGCTGCTTTATCAGAGTTGTGCTTGAAATGCTCTTGCTTCAGAAGAGGACAATCCTTGATGAAATGTCCTGACTTTCCATACTTATGGCAGAGGTCATAGTTCTTGTTACACCTCATGTTTTCGTACGTGGAAGTACGCCACAAGTAAATCGACGTAAGTTCGGGAATGAGGTTTATTTTGAATTTATAAGTATCATGCTATTTCAAACAAGGGATAAGTAAATTTGTGAATGTGAGAGAGTAAGCAAAAAAAATGAGTTTCGTCGAGGTTTGGAATTTTAGAATAAAATACGGCCCGAGCTAAAATATCCGGTATTTATGGACTATACCATACAAGGTACCACATGGCCATGATAGTAAGGTAAATAAGGTATATTAAAAGTGGGTAGTATTTTAAGTAATTTGAGATAATTCATAATTATATGGGGAATTGGTTAATGAGAGATTAACAAGTTTATCAAATAATTAGTAGGTAATTAATCCAAATATTTGAATAAGTCTTGTATCTCCAAGCGTGGAAGCCGAGATTTGATGGAAGTGTGACTCTTACAATTGAGTGATTAGGTGGAAACTAGTTAGGATTATAATTCAAGAAAGGATTCATAACTTTAGCAAATAAAAGGATTCATTTACCTAACATTTGAGGATATAGAATAGATCTCTCCAAGATACTACCTGAAGCCCAAAAAAATGCAAGAATATTTTGCAATAGATCGAACAGAGAAGGTGTAAACCTTTACGCCTATGTACGGATCTTTAAAAAATCGAACAGAGGTTTTGTAAATTTTAAGGGAGTACGGTGTAAAACTTCTCAAGAATATCACACGGATTTTTCCTACTCCAGGTATGTTAAGGCTATCCCTTCTTTCTTTTTGGCATGATCCATACGATGCAAACGAAACGAGAAAATGTACAACTTCCATAAATACTCTATTCATAGAAATGCTAGAAATGTGTATATTCTTATTCTTCCATGTGTCATATTATTCTATCATTTGTTCATGGGTCTTAGAAATATGTATGTTGATAAAATTTATTTCATGATATTAATCAGAGACATAATGGACTTATGATGTACCGAGAGATTTTATTAACGTATTTCATATGCATTTCATGCATTTACATATGCACATTATCCCATGGCCAGATGGCGTTATATACGCGTATATATGTATGTATATATACGTATATGGGATATGGGAAAGGTTATGGCATTATATACGCACCACCACCTGATCAGCTGGTATACGTTGATGATTTTTCCCACAATGGCCGAGATGATATGATGGGATGCCCTAAGAGGCCTGATGATGTTATGAAATATGTATCTATGCACGACATGACATTCATACGCATATGTATGACACTATAATTATTTCATGATTTACAGAGTTATCTAGAGTTACAGGTTGAGTCATTTACTCTATATTTCCTTCCATGTTTGTTAGGTACTTATTTATGTGCCTTACATACTCGGTACATTATTCGTACCGACGTCCCTCTTGTCTGGGGATGCTGCGTTTCATGCCTGCAGGTCCCGATAGATAGGTCGAGAGCCCTCCAAGTAGGCCATCAGCTCAGCAGAATATGTTGGTGCGCTCCATTTGCTTTGGAGTTGCTTGTTTGGTAAGTATGATTTAGATGTGTATTGTTTGGTATGGCAGAACTCTATCCCGGCCATTATGAAAATTATGTATTCTTAGAGGCTTGTAGACAGATGTCATGTACGTAAAAGATTATATGGCCTTGTCGGCCTATGTTCAGTGTACGAGTGGTTATTTTGGACTTATAGGCCCGTATGTCTTATGTATAAGTTGGTATCACATGTTGTATTCTACTTATCTCACGGCAGCCTTCCGGATCAGTTATCTACGATAGTATGACATGAAAAGATACGTTATGTTGGTACTCGATTCAGTAAGGTACCGGGTGCCCATCGTGGCCCATCGGTTTGGGTCGTGACAAAAGTGGTATCAAAGCAGTTCTGTCCTAGGGAGCCTACAAGCCGTGTATAGTAGAGTCTTATTTATGGGTGTGTCGTGCACCACACTTATAAGCAGGAGGCTACATGGCATTTAGGACTGTCACTCTTTCTTCCTACATAAGATTGTGTGATAGAGCTCAGTTGTAAGAACTCAATTTTCCTAAACTCTATCTTACGAAGATACCTACATTCAAAAAGACGGTCGGTAAGAGATATAACTGTGGAAGTGTTGAAGTCAGATGAAATCGATTTTGCATTATGATTATGATAAGTAAACGTGAGGTCTTCAGTAGACCAGACGTGTACTCAAAGGTGTAAGGTTCTTGATAAAGAGTTTTAAGGCAAGAATACTTATCCACTCTTACGGTAAAAAGGAATAACATAATTGGAAGGTAGACAGAAGTTTCAGCAAGTAAAAGAAGCAAGGTGAAGAAGGGTACGAGGTACCCAGTTAATAAATATTATCATTATTTACCATTCAATAAGGGAGATATGATCATTTTGAGTTACCTTCAACAGTGACAGATGTACGTATAATCGACCACCCCAATCTCAGTTATGCCCTATGAGAGAAAACAAATATAGTTTAAGAGAAGGACGGCTTATCAGGATCCGGCTGGAGTTAGAGTAACCCAAAATATTGGATGGATTGGTAAAGTTAGTTGACATTTCCGAAGGATAATGCAAACGTGGTAATGGATCTCCTTGTGAGACACCTAGATGGTGCACTCTAAAATAGTACGACTAGATATGAGTGCTGCAAATATAGGTACTGGAAACCTGGAAAGGATAAATATTACCTTAGTATGACTCCCATCCCTAGTAAAGAATGCTAGGAAACCCGAAGAGCCAGTGGACGGAACTGGAACAAGGGGAGCTAAAAGCAAAAGAATGTCTTGTTCGAGTTTTTAGAATAAAGTGATAGACATAGATGTTAGCGGGAAATAAGAAAAGAGTTAGTGAAGCATTATAAGTAAGATGTGATACTTGGATGGAAACAGTAGAAAAAGAAAAATGAAAATAATGACAGTATTATAGAGTCTACAGTCAAGTGAAGGGAAAGACGAAAGGTGACATGACTTGAGACAACAAAAGAGTATAGGCCATAAAGTCATATCCTAGTTTCAAGAAATAAGTTCGTAACCCCAATGCAATTACCAAAAGGAAATGTTAGACCTTAGAATGATAGAAATTAGTATGGGCTGGTAAATAGGATAAACTAAACATGAATTAGGGACTGAGTGATTGATAATAGTCGGCATCATAAGAATTTCAGATTTTGCTCCGGCAATAACAAAATGGACGACAAAAGAAGATTCATGAGAAATTCAGAGAATGGTCATTCGGGAAGACGTTTTCCTAAAGCAAGCAATGTGAGAAGAGTTCACCTTAAGGGACTGTATGTGCCAGTTATACTAAGTGTCACCCTCGTAAGTAAGGAATTTTTTTATTCTTGGTACAGAAGGATTATCGTAAGGCGAGTAAGGGTCATTGATGATGTGAAAGGACGCCAAAGATGAAGAGGAAGAACATCTGTAAATAGGTCATCGTAGCTCCAACTCTTAGTACTCCCCAAAAAGGGGGGAATTTGGAATGATATAAAAGTAAGTCAAAATTAAGTGGATCTAGCAACTATGGAACAATAAAGGAAGAATGCAATAAGAATGAGAAAGGGATGAGATTGCACTTATTCAAATCCTACAAATATGCTAAGATTCCAGAATATTATGCAAACATGACGTCAAGGAGAGGAAGTAAAGGTTCCTGACCAAAAATATTATTGATAGATAAGGAGCTGGTGCAAGCGGTAAGTTAAAACAAAAGAAATAACCCAAGAAAGATTACGTGGAGAATTGATATGAGAATGGGCCAACGAGTAGTTGGTAGTTGATTAAGGAAGAGCCTAGTTATGGCTAAACATGAGGTTATATACGAGTCAGCAAATCGTGCAAGATAAACATAGTAAAACCAAATATAGCGAATTCAGCCTCGCGGTAACGTCATTGTAATACTTGAGAAGTATTCAGATAGTAGTGCAGCGACCCGGCCGGTCGATTTGAGAGTTTAGCCCCTTTTCCTCTGTTTTAGCTTTATCATATGTTATTTAACCCAATTATGTTGTGTTGGGTCGGTTGGTTCGGGTTCGGAGTGGTCTTGGTGAGAATGGAGACACTTAGTCTCTTAAATTGGCTTTATAGTTGGAAAAGTCAATCCAGAGTTGAGTTATAGGTAAACGACCTCGGAATGTAGATTTTATGGCTCGGATAGCTTCGGTAGGTGATTTGGGACTTAGGAGTGTGTTCGGAATGTGGTTTTGAGGTCCAGAGTAGAATTAGGATTGAATTGGCGAAATTGAGTTTTTGGCAATTTCCGGTCGGCAGTGGAAAATTAGTTATCGGGGTTGGAATGGATTTTCGGAAGTTGGAACAGGTTCGTAGCGTCATTTTGTATGTGTGTGCAAATGTTTATATCATTCGGGCGAGTTCTGGGTAGTTTCGGCATCGTTGGTGATTTTTGGGGAAGTTTGAAATCCTTAGGCTTGAATCATGGGTTGATTTGATGTTTAGTGTTATTTTGGGTGTTCCGAGGGTTCGACTAAGTGCGGATGATTATTTATGACTTGTTGGTACTTTTGGTTGGGGCACCGAGGGGCTCGGGGTGATTTCGGATGGCCATCAGGGAGTTTTGGAAAATTTAATGTTTGCTGGTGTGAAGCCTTATGGTGTTTTCGCACTTGCGGATAGGGGACCGTAGGTGCGAGCCCGCAGAAGCGGACTAGGGGTCGGATATGCGGAATTGGTTTGGCTGGTGAAGGTCCGCAGATGCGGAATTGGTTTGGCTGGTGAAGGTCCGCAGATGCGGAGGTTGGGCCGCACCTATGGAGTCGCAAGTGCAATAGTTTGATCGCAGGTGCGGGCTTTGGTCTTTAAGCGGATTCTTGCAGGTGCGCACCTGGGACCGCAGGTGCGACAATTAAGCCGCAGGTGCGGTCATCGCTGGGCAGATCATATAAATAGGACCCTTAGCGAATTTTGGTCATATTTTCACCATTTTTACTCGGGTTTAGGGATGGCAATTGGGGCAGGGCGGGGTAGGGCTGGGCAGGGATAATCTTAAATGGGGCGGGGCAGGGCAGGGATAACCTTAAATGGGGCGGGGCAGGGCGGGACAGGGCACGGCAAAGTATTATTTTTCAAAAAATTTAATAGGGTAGGGCAGGTTAGGACACATACGGGTTAATAGCCAAACTTTGATTATAAACTTCTACTATAAACTTCGATTATAAACTTCGATTATAGACTTCTGTCATTTTTTATGTATATGGGTACAACTATCTCCGTTCTCAATGTGCCTATAATGTAGCACCTGGAGGGCTGTTAGCTAGTGTGTATCATCTTACGAGAATAGAGGATGGTGTGGATCAACCAGAGGAGGTATGCATAAAAGTATTTGCCTCCAGGAGGAATCCTAGAATTCCGTCTATTTTCTGGGTTTGGAAAAGTGTGGATTTTCAAGAATGAGAATCATATGATATGTTGGGAATCTCTTATGATAATCACCCACGCTTGAAATGTATCTTAATGCCCGAACCAAAACATGCTCGAACCTCGAACAGTAACAATGAAAATGGACCCCTCTTTAGTGAGATTATATGAGCAAATGCCTGAACCAAAGTATGTTATTGCTATGGGAGCCTGTACAATTACGGGCGGGATGTTCAGTACCGATTCTTATAGTACTGTTCGGGGAGTCGATAAGCTAATTCCTGTAGATGTATATTTGCCAGGTTGCCCACCTAAACCGGAAGCGGTTATAGATGCTATAACAAAACTTCGTAAGAAAATATCTCGAGAACTCTATGAAGATCGAATTAGGTCTNGGGGATGTTCGGTACCGATTCTTATAGTACTGTTCAGGGAGTCGACAAGCTAATTTCTGTAGATGTAAATTTTCCAGGTTGCCCACCTAAACAGGAAGCGGTTATAGATGCTATAACAAAACTTCGTAAGAAAATATCTCGAGAACTCTATGAAGATCGAAATTTATAATCAAAGTTTGGCTATTAATCAAAGTTTGGCAGAAGTTTATAATCAAACTTCTGCTATATATCTAAAAGGAAATAGGGAATCGGATTTGTTTTTAAAAACTATTTCTGCAAATGAACTTTACCAAGTCCAAAGGAGAAACAATGATTTCTTCAACAACATCATGGAGCATTTACTCAATGGTGCAGAATTAACAAGTTCATCATACCAACTACAACAACTATCCATAAGAAGGATGTTCTGCACCAGATAAACATGAACGAAATCCAAAATAAATTAACTCATAACGTCCTAGATTTGTTATTGTACCTATGACAAATATTATTCCAGAGCTAAATGACCCAAGTAAAAGAAAGGCACAAAATTGCACTTCTTAATTGGGAGGGAAAAAAGGCTTCAATCATCATATTACCCTATATTTGAAAAAAGTAAACATAACATTACAAATTAGGAAAAAAAATACAAGAGAGCCTAGACGGGGCGGGGCAAAATTTGAAAAAAATGCTAAATAGGGCAGGGCAGCGCGGGTCAAAATATTAGCAGGTCAAGGCTTGCCCCGCCCCGCCCTAACCTGCCCTGCCCCATTTTACACCCCTGCTCGGGTTTGAAGCTTTTTGAAGGGTTTTGAAGAGGAAATTCAAGTGTTCTTCGTGGAGGTAAGACCTTTGGACTTAAAACTCGTTTATATGTGATTATTTGACTGATTGGGGGTTAAAATTGTGGAAATTAGTGGCAAAAATTGGGAAATTAGGGCTTGTAATTGGAGACTTTAAATTGGGAGTTTGAGGGGTCATTTGAGGTCCAATTTTGATGTTCTTGGTATGTATATATTCGTGGGACGATGAGGATTCTTGTGATGTAAATTTTATCAGATTTTGAGACGTGGGCCTGGGGGTCGGGTTTGGCCAGTTTTCAATCTAAATTAAGCTAGGAGTCTCATTAACCAACAACTAGTTTGAATTGACCAATATTGGCACCCAAACTAAAAACTACAACTGGAAATCCAACTTTAGGTGGTCATTATGATCAGAAACTCACTCTCTGGCAGGTGTGAAATTTCATTGTATTCGAGGAGTCAAGGATTTGCTGGGAATTTCGGATCTTCGAGATTTTTGGTTAATTTTTATAATTTTCGAATGGGCTTCGTTCCTTGGCATGTAATAATGATCTAAATTTGATTTTTGGTAGATTTGGAGCACTTGGAGGTCGAGTCTAGAGGCTAAGGCATTGAGGGCTAGGATTTTCGCCGGTTGAGGTAAGTAACATTTCTAAACTTGGTTATGAGGGTTCGAAACCCCGAACTATATGATATATGACTAGAATTAAGGTGACACACATGCCATGTGACAGGCGTACGAGAGTGCACCGTGTGATTTGGGGCCCGACTCATCCCATGGCACCGTCTAGTAGCTATTATGGATTGATATCCGCACTTCTATTAATATGGTAAATGTGAACATGTTAGAAATCATGTTAAGTACAAATGCTAAGGCTTCATGCCGAGACCCGAGTGGTCGTATAATACTGTCTCTTTATGTGTATATTTGATTTCATATGCTCAGTCCAATCATAGCATATCATTTCATGCCTCAGTCTCGGTAATTGTTAATTTCATATATATTTATCATTGTTTCAGGCTGATTCATGCATCTGTGAGACATGTGAGCGATACTGGAGAGTAATGACTGAGTGAGGACGAGAGTCTGTTATTGAGACAGTTATGATATCGGACTGCACACCGCAACGATACTCTGATCATGCCTTCGTTGGCTTGATATAGCGCTTGGGCTTATAGGAGCCCCTCCGGAGTCTTTACACCCCCAGTGAGCGCATTGACATTTGAGGGATGGATTTTCCCTGGACATGGATCTTGTCTGAAGTGATGATATTTGAGGGATGGATCTTCCATGGACATGGATCTTGTCCGAAGTGATGATATTTGAGGGATGGATCTTCCCTGGACATGGATTGTATTCCGGAGATGGATCTTCTCCGTGGGGATGGATTGGCCTTCCTCAGTACTGAGTGACTACGGTCACCAGTGTTATGTATATTCCGGGATGGATTTTCCCTGGGCCTGGGAGCCATATACAGTACTGAGTGGACTCATATGTGTGAGAGTTTGAGCACTATGTGCATTTCATACAGTTGACATATTGGCATGTAGAGTATACTGAGTTATACATGAGTTATTGATCATATATGTATCATTCTGTCTTCTTTCATTATTTGTCAGAACTGCGAACATGCTTGGATTTCGTACACTGTTTTCATTACAATTATTGAGGTTTAGTTCGTCACTACCTCTCAGCCCATAGTTTGTGTTCGTTAATTCTGAGTTGGTGTACTCACGTTACCACTTGTACCTTGTGTGCAGATCCTGGTACATCGGGACCCGGTAGCGGTTGCTGATTTGCTGTCATAGTTTCTTTGGGAGTCTTCGAGGTAGCAGCTGGCTATCAAAACCTCGTTTTCTCCTTCTTTATGTACCTACCGCATGTTATTATTTCAGACATTATTATGTCGATTTTTTTGTATTTTGACAGTTTATTTATAGTAGCTCATGACTCGGTGACACTAGATCAGGGATTTGTTTAGTTGGGTTTTAATGATGTTAAGCGTTATAATGCTTTATAAAATGAGACTCTTGCCGCAAATATAATGATTTTTCTTAAAACAACTTTAAGCAAATGAAGTATGTGGCTTGCCTAATTTCACAATAGGCGCCATCACGGCCATGGTAGTTTTGGGGTCGTGACAAATTGGTATCAGAGCTCTAGGTTAAATAGTTCTCACCAGTCACGAGCAGGTTTAGTAGAGTCTTGTGGATCCGTACAGAGACGTTTGTACTTATCTTCGAGAGGCTGCAGAACTTTTAGGAAAAATCTCACCTTCTTGTATTCTTGTCGTGCGAATCCATTAATTCGTCCTAAAGCGTAATTCATTGAATTCCTTCCATGTATTCGAATGCGCATGTGAGTGTTCGGTATCAGCTCTGCATCGACGACTTGTGACTTCCACAGGTGAGGTGCGAGATGTGATTTTAGCATGTTGACAAGGGGCCAGTCTGGAGGACTTGAGGCTGGAATTTGTCTGTGGCTTGAGTGCTGAGATTTTGATTCTGTGAACACGTGCATTGGGGACTTATATGTCCGTTTGTGTCCTTATTGGTGGGATTTTGTGACTGGATGACTATGTGGCGATGGTGATTCGATGGTGAGATGTGTTCATATTGTTTGAAGGTGACAAAAAATAATAATTGGCTGGATATGTAGCAAGGATTATTGAGTGTTTGACTTCTGCCTGGAGTTAGCACATGGCCTCGAGTTGTGAGTGTATTGGAATACCTCTCATGTCGTTTAGCTGTGGAGTGAAGCGGATCTTTCAGTTGTGTTATGAGTTTATGGTGATGTCTTTTGGGCTGACCAATTCCCCAGCAGCGTTCATGCATTTGATGAACAACGTGTTTCAGCCGTACTTGGATTCCCTTGTTATTGTGTTCATTGATATATTCTCGTGGCCAGGAGGAGCATGCTCAGTATTTGAGAGTTGTATTGCAGAGATTGAGGGAGGAGAAACCTTATGCAAAGTTCTCCGAGTAAGAATTTGGATCAGTTTAGTAGTATTCTTGGGAACGTGGTGTCTAGTGAGGGTATCCACGTGGTCAGTCGAGTGTGGGTAGAGCTCCCAGGAGCTCATGATTTTCATTGACCACAACTCCAGTGTTAGTTCTACCATCAACTTCAGGATTCTTATACCGCATATTGTGATGCCTTGAGGGTAGACGTTGGTTGTGTTTAGATGCAGAAGGATAAAGTGATGGTGCAATAGCTACAATTTTTGGAAGGGTATAAAGAGAGGTCAGTTTGAGGCTAAGCAGGCGGGGCTATTACCCGCGGGGTGTCCTGAGGTGGTGTGATCCTTAGGTGGTTTTGTAGCAAGTCCTCTTTTTAGATACTTCCCATTGATACCGAGGCTTCAAAGATTATTCATGTCATCTAAAACATCTACTGATATGAGGTGGCATGCGGAAGGTCGCACTAAAGACGGGGTAATGCGGCGTCCTGCTGATAATATTGCTTGGAGAAAAATTGATGAATCGCATCAAGAGTTTTCTCAAGATCCTCGAAATTTTAGACTTGGATTGGCTTCAGATGGATTTAATCCATTCAAGTCTATGTCTATATCACATAGCACATGGCCAGTTGTCTTGGTTCCATATAACTTGCCACATTGGTTGTGCATGAAGCAACCATACATGATATTATCAAGGATAGTCATTGATTTTCCAGCACTAGGTAACTTATCAGGATATGGTATGAAAACAAGATATGCTTGTCCATGTTGTCTGACCAAGACCAAATTTTTTAGATTGAAATATGGGCGAAAATATTGCTTCATGTCGCACAGGCATTGGTTACCCCATGGGCACAAGTTTCGAAAAGATAAAGTTTCGTTTGATGGTTTTAAGGAGTTAGAGGCAGCAAAGAAACACATACGAGAAAGAATAAACAACCAGTAAATGAGATAGATGATGAAACTATGGTAAATTCCCATTCTTTATGAATATAAATTAATTTCTTTCCAATATAAAATTTTATTAACTTTTCATTGTTTTACCTTTTCTTTCCAAAAGAAAGAAATGGATGAACTTGCTAAGGTGTATCCCGAGTTAAATGTCCCTGGAAGTGCTCCCAATGATGTGTATGCACAGGTTATGAGACCAGACACTCACGGAAATGTTCGAAATTTAGGAAAAGGAGCAACTCCAAGTTTTGTTTATGGCCCTGCATATAAGTGATCCCAGGCTGAGCAAAGAGATTTTGATAGAAGGGTTGAGATAGAAGTTGAAAAAGCTACCTCCGCTATGAGAATTGCGATGGAAGAAAATTTGTCTGAAGCAAAAGAAGAAATAGAAGCGACGGAGAAAAAGTTATTTGAAGCAAAAGAAGAAATTAAAGCGATGGGGGAAAGAATGTTAGAAGCGACAAAGGATATGGATGCAAAAATAGACGAAAAAGTAAAGCTGGGTATAAAGGCATATCTAGAATCTTTGGGTATTACTATTGGCTCAAATAGGAAATTATCTGGTGATGAGCAGGTAAAAAATATTGTGCTCTTTAGCAAAAATTTATTGTATTTTAAGATAATCTTGTAATTTAGTTTTCTTTTAATTGTAACGATCTTCCTCTTTTGTGATAGGTTTTTTATGACTCAATGTACGATCACCAACAATCACTATCACCTGTTTTACTTGTTCGCACAAAGATGGTGAGTTCGTAAACTCGTTTTAACTATATCTTTTCTGCATACTTTTGAAGAGTATAGTTTTAACTAGCAGAGTAACCAATATAATATTTCTTCTCAGGTTAGCGTAATCAAGAAGACTGGAGTTAGTGAAGTTGGCACAAAGAAAAAGAAGCGGGTAAGTTTGAAAAAATTACAAGGTTCTTGTTCCTCCTTTTCAAAGGGAGAAACCCTTCATGTTATAGTTTTCAAAATTTATATAACATTCATTAGTTTTCATCTCAGTATACACAAATTACTTCTAAGCAGTAACCAACACATGCTGCACACAATAAGTGGAGCAAATTTGTCCACCCAACTTTTGTGTTTTATGATTATTAGGGAAATAATTGAACACCCTAAGGTAGGTGATATAGAATAGATTGAACAATGATCATCTTTCATCCCACCATCACCCTGTTTCTGCCTCAGTCTCAAAGAAAAATATAAAAGAGTAGGGAATGGTTTTCTTAAGTGCAAGATGAATTGAGAATAACTGAACATTTTCTTTTCCTTAGTAAAGGGTGAAATTGTGGTTTGTATTGAACCCCATTTTTCTAGTATAGAATCGATGTTGAACTCTGATATGAAAGTGCATTATTGACTATTGAAATAGCATTTGTTGCAGAAAATTCATTATTATCGTAGAGGTAAATAGATTCTCTTAAGTGAGTTATCTCATTTAGATTTTGTTTCAACCTTTCTTGGGCAAGTAGCTTTACGTGTGCTTACTTGTATTTAGCTTTTTAGGTCTGATCGTGTTTTTATTTATTTAAATCTTGTAGAACCTCCATCGGGTGGAGTTATATTTTCTTCCTTCCTCTCACATCCCCCATAACCAAAAAAATATCAATTGTATTATGATATTACTACATAATTTCAGTTGTTGTTCGGTTTGGGCGGTTGCATTCACATTCTTGAATTTTTTGCTTTATGTTGTCTGTTTCTTTCTCTCTTTGGTTGCTAGTATTAAATTCATTATCAATTTGTTTCTATTTTAGAACATGAATCTGTTATTATTTTTGGTATTCCAATTGTTTTAGAGGAGGAAAGAATTTACTTTATTATAAAGGGATAATTCTTATTTTTCTTGTGACCTCTTGTGCAGCATTCTTGAAGGAAGTTATGTCAATTATTGGCAGCGAAAAGCTTGACTTGTGGAGAGTTGGTTTCATAAGATTTAGTCTAGAAGTTGAGGAAAATTAATTCGAATTAGGAGTGATCTTAAAGTACTATACACATTGAAATTACTATCTTTTATGATTTAGTTAGATTTGAGTTTTACGTGAGAACAAATCATTTGATTTGAGATTATCTATCTTGTACTAAGTACATTTATATTGCTACTTTTTTCTTTGGTTACTGTGCTAAAAGATATTTGCTTTACATTTATTTTATGTTTGTTATATAAGTTGACATTTGTGAATGTAAATGTGTTCATGATGAAACTAAACATGGCATTATTATTTACATTATAAAACATATGATACCGACATTAATTTAAGTGTCAAACATTCAATGTGACATTTTGCTATGTTGCAAAAGATATATCACTAAATTTTCTTAATGACATTCACATAAAGTGGAAACGACATTTTGTATATGTTGTGAGTTATCTTAGTGACATTTACCAAAATGTCGGAAATTTCAATACGACATTTTGTGAAGATCATACGTAAATGTCGTATTTTTTTAGTAACATTAATCTAATTGTCGAAAATTTTAAGTGACATTTCCTATATGTTGTAAACGTCGTAATATTCTTGTCGATATTTAGGTAAATGTCATAAATTAATTATTGACATTTACCTAAATGCTGCAAAGTAAGTGTCATAAATTTCTTATCGACATTTACCTAAATATCGTAAAATAAGTGTCCTAATTTCTTATTGACATTTACCTAAATGCCATAAAGTAAATGCCATAATTTCTTACCGACATTTACCTAAATGTCGGAAAATTAATGACATTTAATTAATTTAAGGCGATAGTCGGGCGTCCCCGAATCGCTTGCTGTTATTGGGACGGAGCCCATCGACCGGAGTTGCCTTGTTCGGCCGTAGCCCTTAGTCCCGGGTATCGTATCCTCGGCATCTATATTCGAGGGTATGCCTTTTTAGGGGTCTTATAAGTTCGAGTATATAGCCTCGGCTTTGAAGTCAGGACTGTGTCTTGTTATTTAGGTACGCCCGCTTGGGACCTTACGATCTCGATCATGCCCGTAGGACTTACAGTTTTCAGCATATCCTGATCATGTCCGTAGGGCTTATAGTTTTTGGCGTATCTTGGTCATGCCCGTAGGACTTATAGTTTTTGGCGTATCTTGGTCATGCCCGTAGGACTTACAGTTTGTAAACATTCTTGAGGTTACCATCTTGGGATCTTACGACCTCAGGTGTTGACTATTGTCAGTAATAATCATCTCCAGGGTTAGCAAAGTGTTCGATGAAAAATGCTTCTTTGATTATTTGATATGAGTGTACATGTTTCGGCCCTTCTATATGGGCACGGCTTATTTGACCGTTTGACCCGGCATACAATTTCTCTATCGTAAACCTCCTCAACTTGCTCTATTCAAAGGGCGATTTCCCCGAGGAGACGTCCCCCCAGTATTTGAGGCTGATCTGAGTGTAGCCTCGCATACTTGGCAGATCTCTTTTCGGGTAGTGCTTTAGGTGTTGCATCATTAAAAACCTTGCCGGTAAAACCCCTTTTGGGGATAAAACCGGATGGAAGGAAAAGCGTGCAACGTACGCTACTGCATCTCAAGGGTCTTACAGGATATTTTTGGAGTTGGTGGATGTTCTGATGTCTCTGCTAGGTATCCCTATGTTGGTAGTGTTGGGGCATGGGTGCGTTCAATCGAACCGCCGGCCCTGCACGACTTCTCCGAGGACGCTCTATGGCCTTCCCTGGTTCGGGATTGACTCGGCCCTCGAGGATTTTGACTACGACCTTTGTTGCTTGAATTCTCCCCGGCATTCCAGGCTCCAGTGCCCGCCTTCTCCTTTCTTTGTGCTTACCGGCTCCCCTTTCGAATTTCGAATGCTGGTTTGGCTGTCGGATTCTGTTGGCATGGAGGTGATAGGCCATTTGGCAGGATCTGCACTTTTTCAAAATAATTAGTCATAAAACAAGGTAGGTTCTACTTCACCTGTTATCGTCGGTGTCGGCCTGATGATGGTCGTCTCTTATTTCACAAGTGGGTGCACTATCGGGACAATCCGGCCTCTGAGGCGCCTCCTGTAGAATCGATTTACTAGTAAAGAGCTTTGAGGGCATCGTGTTTTGCTCCTTCGTCGGAATTTTTCCCTTGCGAGGTGATCATGGCGCTGAAACTGTGCTTGGGTTTCACCAAGTAATCAACATGTTCTTCAGTGGGCTTTGATCCTGTTTTCATAATCTCACATTTGGCTTGGTTGTTAGTCATTATTGCGGTCTCCGAGTATGGTCCGACCGCGCTACCCATCAACGACCTCGGGGTTACGCGAAACCCCAGGTCCTTCAGGCGAACAGGGCCTATGTCTCAAGAAACATGCTTACTGTTAATCGGAGGGGTCGTAGGCCGGTAGCATATCCGCCCAGATTCGAGGGTTCAACAGTTCTCTCGGACTGGTGATTTGACTACACCCTTCAATCTCGATGGGCTTAAATGATTGGTCGACCGACAATTCGGGTCTTAGTGATAGGAACCGAAATAAACATACTACTTGAGCGTGCATAAATGTAAAATACTTTGAATCTCGGGATGTGGAAGTCGCCACGGGAATTCTATCTCACTCAAGGTTTTTTTTATGATGTTTAACTAGGCAAGAATTGCGTACCTCACTCTCGGATGAGCGTCTGTCCGGCGGAAGTCTTCTTACTTGGCTATGCTCCTCTAGGGGAGGAGTTCTCATTTCTCGGGCGTGTCTCGCAGTCCGGCCGTCGGCGAACTCTCGGAGGTATCCTTTGCTTATCAATCAGGTTGCTTTCTTCCGGATCTATCTGCAATCTTCAGTCATGTGGTTATGCGCGTCGTGGAATCCACACATCACATTAGGGTTTCTTCGTGAAGGATCTGTCAGTATTGGTTTTTGCCATCTGGTGTCCCTGATTCTACTCATGGCTGCTACAATTCCTGTCGTGTCCATTCCGAAGTCGTATTTGGGCGACGGGGATACTTCTTTCGTCCCCGAATACCTGTTGGTTTTAGGATTAATCATCGATCTAGGGGAATCCTGACCTCGGTCCGCTCTTTTGTTGGCTTGAGGTGCGTTGCTCCTTACTGCGTCCTTCCGTATCTTGACATAAGGCCGATATATTTCCCTGCGTGGCATCGGTTCCCTCTCCGAGAGCCTTGATTCTATCCTTTTTGCGAGGCCTTCGAGTGTCCTTATAATAGAGGGATCAGCCGCTACCCCTTCATTTCCAGTTCTTTCCGGTAATCGCCGAGTCTGAGGGACCGATCTTGATTCCCCCTCGCTTGAAATTCTCTGGCGGTTCAGCAGCTGAGCGATGGCCGCTTGCTGCGTCTGCAACATCTCGAAGATGTGGGAGCTGGTATCGTGTCCTATATCGGTCTCCTCAATGTGTATTCCAATTGACGTGGGAGCTGGTATCGTCGTGTCAGGCGCTGCTCGAGCCTGTACCCTCGAGGTTCAGTTCGGGTGAGCCACTGCGATTCTGTAGTGGTGAATCAGTATTCGCAAAGGTTACGCCATTCTCTTCGAAATGTTTACCGTGAAAATGGTAACTACAATTATATTTAGTTATGTGGTTCTAAAAATACGTGATTTATCTTAATACCGGTTATTAAACGGTTATAGCTAGATGTGTTAGTATAGAACGGTGAGAAAATGGTTAAAGAGCTAAAGGAAAGCAAACGAGAATGCCTTAAGTCGAAGGCTCGATGTCAACCTCGGGGGTCCCTGGGACCGAGATTCGGTCCTTGATCGAATGGTCGATGGAGCTATAAATGGCTTATAGGCCTTGAGATACACTATTTATGATCAATGATAAGTTATAAATGAAGAACGAGTAAAAGAAAGCAATAAATGCAAGTAAATGAGCTAATAAAGAGCAGTAGAGGATGTTTGATACTAAAGTAGAGAATATTCTTATGTCTTGTATTCAATGTATTGTGTCTCTTTACAAAGTGACAAAGGTCCCCTTTATCTAGTGGAGAGGATCCTCATATAGTACATTAGCATTTATTATGAAGATCCTGATTGATTCGGCTAATCAACGACTAGGTATGGAATCGTACTTCGTTACAGAACTGTCCACCTCGATCTTTGTGTCGTTCCTCATGTCGATCCCGGATCCGCATCCTTTTGGGTTGGAGGCTATAGGTCTTCGACCCTAGGCCATACGAACGACCATAAGATATCATAATACTCATAAAATTGGTTCAGCCGTATACAGATAGTCCCTGTGTTTCTTGGAGCATAGAGACAAGAAACGTTCTGAGGTTATTATTATTGCATCATCTGCTCTGCACAAGGTGACCATCGAAATGGAGAGAGAGGTACCGCGTCTGTACAGTCATTAGAGGGTTCCTGCATCGATTACGGCATCCATCGCCTCTTTGACTTCCTTTGGCATATGCGGAGGTTTTTCTATAAGTACTCCCTCTTTTCCTTTCGCGGTGCCCTCAAGCCCCTTAAAATTTTCCTTACTTCGGATTCACTTCTCTGAACTCACATACTTCCTTCTTTTTCGATTCCTAGAAATAAAATGGCATAGAGCTCCTCTCGCGTTCCTCGGACCGGCGAACCTTCTTTTCCTTCTCGACAACCACACGAGGAAAAGACGGAATCCCCTTGCCTCGAGGACTGCATCCCCGGGGCTTGTGTGATAACCTCTGACTTCATGATTGACAGACCCCCTTCGAGGCAAGGGCGATGTGAGCCCATGTCCTGGTATATCAGCTTGATCTATGATACTGGGAAAGTTAAAGCGGGCTGCCGGTGGAGTAGTTCGGCGCTGGTGAAGATCCCTTCCCGTGAGGAATATATCACTACACACGAAGTTGGCTTTCTCAGTGTGTACACTTACCCCTTTACTCTTTGGCCGGTGGGACCCTTTTTGCCCCAAATAGACCCCGCCATCCTGGATTTCTGTGAGCGGTACCAGGTGACTCTTGGCCAGATACATTCATCGTACTGGCGCGTTATTTATAGGACTAGGTATCTTGTCAACATGGTTGAGGGAATTCCTTTTACCCTTGACCATTTGATTAGAATGTACAACCCCCGACTTTTTCGAGGCGGTCTGATCAAGCTCCAGTGTCGGGCCTCGAAGCCCTTTTTTGCATGTACTGACGAGGTCAGGGATAGAGGGTGGATGAGTCGTTTCATCCGAATCGGGACTGAAAATTTGATCCCGAAGCAAAGGATGCCATTTCCTGAGAAGTGGAAGATGAAGCGTAAGTGCATACGTTCTCCAGATTCCATTCTTTTTCTCGTGGCTTAATTATTTACATAATGTTTTCTGTCATTGCTTGCAGCCATTACTACATATCCTGGCTCAGTCAATAGTCTCTCAGACTGGGTTCGCCAGCTAGACTAGGTATGTCCTTACGCTAAGCGTGTGTGGCGTGATTTGTAAGTGGGCCGATAGGAGGCGAAAAATCATGGTAAGCTTAGGGTAAGCGTTTTTGGTTGTAAGTGCGTCCCTTCGGGGAGGGCATTGTTGATCAAATTTTCGTGCTCGGAGGCTTATGATTTTACATTTGCATAGGCCTGGGGGAAAGTTCTAAGATGAGGGAGGCGCCGCCCGGAGAGGTGGGCATCCCGGAGCCTGTCAAAAGAGAGAAAAGAAAGAATAGTTCTCCGACCGGATCTTCGAAATCGAAGAGGACCAAAGTGGATGAGTCTTTGGTGGTTTTGACTTCCGAGGCTTGTGGGAGTCCCCGAGTCGCTAGTGGGAAGGGGTCCGACTCCGAGGTGATGCCTGTGATAGAAGAAAACTCGGTCGCCTCATGTTTTGCCAGGCCCGCCACCGCCGAGCCAGAGGTGCTCGGGCTTATTTCCGAAGCGGAAGCTACTCAATTTGGGGATGAGGAGCCCATTATTTGCGATAAAGGTAATGTTACTGATCCGGGAATTTATCGGGACTCCTCCCGAGTTGATACACATTTGGTTGCAGGGTCGGAGGTGTCCTGTCCCGCCATTCATCAAGGGCGAGGTAAGGTCCCAGATCCTTTATCCGGGATAATCGACGTGGATGACTCCCCTCCGGAACACTTTCCCTATGGAGCAATCATTGAATGCCCAGCACGAAGAGTTCCCCAGCGCGGGAATATCCAGTGGGGGTGTGGCTCCAAAGCCATATGTTGAAGCTGAAGGGAGCCCAGAACCCAGCGAGTTACTATTTTCAGTGAGCTCGGCAGCCTTTGTAAACAGGTATCTCCTCGCTAATCTTGCTAGGAATTTTGGCTTTCATATTTCTTATCTTTCCCCTTTCCTCTGTCAGGCCAAGGTATTCTACAACCAGAACTTCGCTAGATGCCAAGCTGATTTAGCTTTTTACAAGAATAAATGCGGGAAGATTACTTCGGAGATCAGAGAGCTTAGAGGCTGCCTTGATGAGAAATAAAGAGAACTCCACGAACTTCGGACTCGTCTGGAGGTAGAGACCAGGGAGAGGGTTTGCCTTGTTGATCAGGTACCGTAGATCCTTCCTGTTTATGGACGTCAATCTTATTTTGATCTCATGACTCACCTTGGGTCGTTCCTTTGCAATTTGAGAAAAATAAGGCTTTGTTGAGGGAGGAAATTCGAGCCCTCGGCGCTGAAATTATCGGACTCCAGGGGCATGTGAGTGAGATAACTGCCGAGAGAAGTACCCTCGAAGAAAAGGTGACCTTGCTTGAGCATCAACGTCACGATGCCAGGAGGGAGTGCGATGGATGTAAGGATCGTCTTGCTGAGTCGGCCATTGCGTTATCTACAACCAGAGCTGATACCGAGGCACTTGAATCTTCGTATAAAGAAGATGTTGCTGCGGCGAACGATCATGCCAAAGAGGTGTCTGAAGGAGCCGATTTACGGCTAGGCCGAGTTGTAGATCATGCTCGCCTAAGATCCCGGAGGCAGGCCCTGGAGGATGTTTTTGCCGGGGGCATCGACCTGGTTGCTGAGATCGAGAAAGTCAAGATTTTGGAGGAAAAGGTCGTTGTTCTGATTACTTTTGAGGATGGATCGAGCGATGTATCAGAGGATGGCGGAGATGGAGGCGAAGTCCCCGAAGGGGAGGAAGTTGTTGAAGACTCCAATGCAGGAAACGAGATTGTCGAGGGCACAACTCCCCAGGAAGTCGTCTGAAGGTATAACTCTGGTGGCGGAGCAGGGTTATGTTTGTTTCTTTCCTGTGCGGTCTTAGGACATGGATCTTGTGAATAAGTTTTATTAATTATCCGGTATATCTAATAAGTCTTTCTCTTTCTGTCTTCCCTTGTTTCTGCTTTTGCCCCTTTCCCTGAATTACAATTTTGACCCAGTTGCTGCGACCAAGGGGTTTGACCCTTCGGGTTATGGATCCCGAGCCGAACTTTGGGTTAACCCTCCGTGGACTTTTAAGTGGCCCGTGGGTTTTATGGTTTTGGCCTAAGTGTTTATTTGTAGGCTCTTGTGTGAATTTCTCTGGGCTTGATTCTTGGGCCGTCAACTGAGCTCGTCGATCCTTAGGTTCCGAGTTAGCTCTGAAGGGTTTTGAAGAGGAAATTCAAGTGTTCTTCGTGGAGATAAGACCTTTGGACTTAACACTTGTTTATATGTGATTATTTGACTGATTGGGGGTTAAAATTATTGAAATTAGTGGCGGAAATTGGGAAATTAGGGCTTGTAGTTGGAGACTTTAAATTTGGAGTTTGAGGGGTCATTTGAGGTCCGATTTTGATGTTCTTGGTATGTATAGACTCGTGAGAGAATGAGCATTTTTGTGATGTAAATTTTATCGAATTCTTAGATGTGGGCCTAGGGCCCGGGTTTGGCCAATTTCAGCACTTTCGGTTAATTTTGATAATTTTCGAATGGGCTTCGTTCCTTGGCATATAATAATGATATAAATCTGATTTTTGGTAGATTTTGAGCACTCGGAGGCCGGGTCTGGAGGCTAGGGCATTGAGGGCTAGGATTTTAGGCGGTTGAGGTAAGTAACGTTTCCAAACTTGGTTCTGAGGGTTCGAAACCCCGAATTATATGATATATGACTAGAATTAAGGTGACGCACATGCCAAGTGACGGGTGTGCGAGCGTGCACCGTGTGATTTGGGGTCTGGCTCATCCCATGGCACCGTCTAGTAGCTAATACGGATTGATATCCGCACTTTTATTAATGTGGTAAATGTGAACATGCTAGAAATCATGTTAAGTACAAATGCTAAGGCTTCACGCCGAAAAATACTGAGACCCGAGTGGTCGTATATTACTGTCTCTTTATGTGTTTATTTGATTTCATATACTCAGTCATGTCATAGCATACTCTATACGGCTAAAATTGGGGAGACCCATTTAATGAGTATTATGATATCTTATGGTCGTTCGTATGGCCTAGGGTCGAAGACCGATAGCCTCCGACCCAAAAGGATGTAGATCTGGGATCAACATGAGGAACGACACAAAGATCGAGGTGGATAGTTCTGTAACGAAGTACGATTCCGTACCTAGGCGTTGATTAGCCGAATCAATCAAGATCTTCACAATAAATGCTAATGTACTATATGAGGATCCTCTCCACTAGATAAAGGGGACCTTTGTCACTTTGTAAAGAGAGACAATACATTGAATACAAGACATAAGAATATTCTCTACTTTAATATCAAACATCCTCTACTCCTCTTTATTAGCTCATTTACTTGTATTTATTGCTTTCTTTTACTCGTTCTTCATTTATAACTTATCATTGATCCTAAATAGTATATCTCAAGGCCTATAAGCATGTTATAGCTCCATCGACCGTTCGATCAAGGATCGAATCTCGGTCCTAGGGACCCCCGAGGTTGACATCGAGCCTTTGACTTAAGGCATTCTGGTTTGCTTTCCTTTAGCTCTTTAACCGTTTTCTCACCGTTCTATCCTAACACAATTAGCTATAACTGTTCAATAACCGGTATTTAGATAAATCACGTATTTTTAGAACCACATAACTAAATATAATTGTAGTTACCATTTTCACAGTAAACAGTTTGGCGCCCACCGTGGGGCTAAAAATAATTGTGATTGTTTTAGTGTTGATTCATTGAAAAAATGCAAGTTATCTTTCACACTTTTCTTGTCCAAAGAATCTTCAATTTCAGGTCAGATGGCAAGACCAGCGAACACATATGAAGATAGCAGTTCTGAAAGCTTCGAGGAGAATGGCGTAACCATTGCGAATACTGATTCACCACTGCAGAATCGCAGTGGCTCACCCAAACTGAACCTTGAGGGTACAGGCTTGAGAACCGCCCGACACGATGATACCATCTCCCACGTCAATAGGAGTACGCATCGAGGAGCTGATATAGGACACGAGATACCTCAGCGCAAGGTAAAGGATAAGCCAGCCTCGGAATAATCTTCGAGATGCTGCAAACGCAGCAAGCGACCATCGCTCAACTGTTGAACCGCCAGAGAATTTCAAGCGAGGGGGAATCAAGATCGGTCCCTCGGATTCAGCGATTACCGGAAAGGACTGGCAATGAAGGGCTAGCGACCGATCCCTCTATTATAAGGACACTCGAAGGCCTCGCAAAAAGGATAGAATCAAGGCTCCCGGAGAGGGAACCGAGGCCACGCAGGGAATGATATTGGCCTTATGTAATGATCCGGAAGGACGCAGTAAGGAGCAACGCACCCCAAGCCAACAAAAGAGCGGACCGAGGTCAGGATTCCCCAAGATTGGTGATTAATCCTTAAACCAACAGGTATCCCGGGACGGCGAAAGTATCCACGTCGCCCAAATACGACTTCGGAATGGATGCTACACGTGTTTTAGCAGCCATGAGTAGAATCAGGGACACCAGATGGCCAAAACCAATACTGACAGATCCTTCACATAGAAACCCTAATGTGATGTGTGGATTCCACGACGCGCACATCCACAGGACTAAAGATTGCAGATAGATCCGGGAGGAAGCAACCCAATTGATAAGCAAAGGATACCTCCGAGAGTTCGCTGACGGCCAGACTACGAGGCACGATCGAGAAATGAGAACCCTTCCCCTAGAGGAGCAGAGCCAGGTAAGAAGACTTCGGCCGGACAGACGCCCATTCGAGAGCGACGTACGCAATTCTTGCCTAGTTAAACATCATAAAAAAACCTTGAGCGAGATAGAATTCCCGTGGCGACTTCCACGTCCCGAGATTCAAAGTTTTTTACATTTATGCAGCTCAAGTAGTATGTTTATTTAGGTTCCTATCACTAAGACCCGAATTGTCAGTCGGCCGATCATTTAAGCCCTTCGAGCTTGAAGGGCTACAAATCACTAGTCCGAGAGAATCGTTGAACCCCCGAATCTGGGCGAATCTGCTGCCGGCCTACGACCCCTCCGATTAACAGTAAGCATGTTTCCTGAGACACATGCCCTGTTCGCCTGAAGGCCTGGGGTTCCGCGTAACCTCGAGGTCGTCAATGGGTAGCGCGGTCGGACCATCCTCGGAGACCGCGATAATGAATAACAACCAAGCCAAATGTGAGATTATGAAAATATGATCAAAGCCCGCTGAAGAACATGTTGATTACTTGGGGAAACCCGAGCACAGTTTCAGTGCCATGATCACCTCGCAAGGGACAAATTCCGATGAAGGATCAAAACACGATGCCCTCAAAGCTCTTTACTAGTAAATCGATTCTACAGGAGGCACCTCAGAGGCCGGATTTCCTTGATAGTGCACCCACTTGTGAAATAAGAGACGACCATCATCGGGCCGACACCGACGATAACAGGTGAAGTAGAACCTACCTTGTTTTGTGACTAATTATTTTGAAAAAGTGCAGATCCTGCCAAACGGCATATCACCTCCATGCAAACAGAATCTGACAGCCAAACCAGCGTTCGAAATTCGAAAGGGGAGCCGGGAAGCACAAAGAAAGGAGACGGCGGGCGCCAAAGCCTGGAACGCCGGGGAGAACTCAAGCAATAAAGGTCGTAGTCAAAATCCTCGAGGGTCGAGTCGAGCCTGAACCAGGGAAGGCCATAGAGCATCCTCGGAGAAGTCGTGCAGGGTCGGCGATTCGATTGAACGCACCCATGCCCCAACACCACCAACATAGGGATACCTAGGGGATGTCACACCTCCTTTTTCCACTACCCCTTGATTAACGAAGGGATAATAAGGGAGTTTTTCCACTTTAAGTGACATTATTCGATTTTGGGATTTATTTATCATTTCAGAGTCGCCACCCGGATTTTTGACGATGCTCCGGGACACCGTTTTGTTTTGAAAATCCCAAACCGAGGAAGATTTGACTCCGTTTTGATTTGTCTGCGACCAGAAATCCGAGTAAGGAATTCTGTTAACCCGGGAGAAGGTATTAGGCATTCCCGAGTTCCGTGGTTCTAGCACGGTCGCTTAACTATTAATATTTGGGCCTAATTATCTAATTATTTACATGTTTTTAACCTATTGTGCATTTTTTAACCTTTGAAATTTAGCCGCTTTTGATAAGTATGAATTTATCTTGAAAACGAGTCACGGGAACGTGCACTCGTTATGCTTTGGTACATGATACAATTACGCCATGTGAAATGCACCTGTAATTGCGACACGTGATTTTAATATAGTATTAAGTTGAGGTCGGGGACATGAGTTGTCGCACCCGAGTGTAGATTATGTGGTCAAGACTATTGGTCATGACAACTTATAATGCCTATTTGAGGCAATATTTGATCGTTCTTTATGTTTTCTATTTTTGAAAGAGTGTTGTAGTTTTTAGGATCAATTAGGACATTTTATGGATTTATCTTAAACAAGTCACGATGGCGTACACTTGTTGTTTTGGGACACATCGTAACCGCGCCACATGAAATGAACCCGCGATTACAACATGTGATTTTATTTTAATTATTGTTTGAAATTATGGCCGGGTCACATGACATGCACACCCGAATTGAGATTTGCGTATCATGGCTATGCCACGGGAACCATACCCATAGTCACGATGATTTATTAATCGCGCTTAAAGCATGCTACGAGTGATCATGAGTTATTTTTCTTAGTTTGAAATTATTGTAAAGGCCATAGGTTATGAAAATTATTGTAGAAAAATGTACGAGGAATAATTGCATTGCTAAATTACTAGAGATGCCTACAACTTATCAAATTGTTAGCAATTTGAAATCATTCAACGTTTGGGCCTTATTTCAGGAAGTACGTTTAGCTACTTTCTTTTTAAACGCATTAAAAGCCAAGGATAAACATATTAACAACCAAGGCACAATAACGTTGACAAGTTTCAACCCAAGATAGTTCATAAACAGTTCACTATCCCCTTCAATTCTTTATTCCCAACTTTACAAACTAGCTAAGCTCAAACAAAGGCCAATCGAAGGCTAGCTCCAAGAATTAAACCATATACACAATAAATTACTTCTATAATCATTAAATAACAACGAGATAATCCAATTGGAGACACAGAATGTGCAAGTTTAAGGTTAATTCATTGTTCCACCCAAATTAAAATCAAGTATACATTTACGGCATAGTAAAGCATCAGAAATCTTAAATTCAGCAGATATGGAATAGCTAACAGGGATTCAATCTATTGTCAATCATTCAATGAAAACATAATACAAGGATTTGGAGAACTGACCTAACTGAACAGTGATTTCACCAACAAATTGGCCAAATAGATGCGACATTCAAGCCAAAGAAAAACTCGATACAGTTGCAGCAACAACAGCGACAGTACAACGATTCCACGACTCAATCAACCTTCGACAGCTTAAACTCAAGAACCTCACAACTAACAAATAAATGGACTAAAGTTTGACAGAAACATGAGCTTCACAATTTCCATTTCTAATCTTTTTTCCTCTTCTTCTTTTTTCGAGGTCTTTCTGCTAAGGAGAGGTTAGCGACTAGGTTTCCATGTTGGGAGGGGTCAGTGAAGAAGATGAAGAGGAGAGAGTGAGATGGAATGCGCCGTTCTCTCCTTTTCCCTAAGGGTGAGGGGATCTCTCTCTGATTTTTTTTGTTTTTGTTTTGGGTGAGAATGAGGAGGAAGAAGATGGGGAACGACGCTCTCTTCAGGTGGGGATAGATTAGGTCCTCCTTTTCTTTTTTAGGTTTAGGTCTTGTTTAATAGATAAGGGAAACGGGTCGGGTTGGCGGGCCATGGTTTTTTGGGTTGGGGTGTGGGAATTGGGCTGAATTTGGGGTACTGGGCCACTGATTTTGGCCCAATTTGGACACCCCTCTTTTCTCATTCTTTTAGCCACTTTTAGGCTCAAATTTTAATTTAAATATATTTCTTGGCTAGCCTATGTATTTATTTTATCTTGTGATAGACTAGTGCAACTAATTGATTAATTAACCTACGGATACAATTTTGATTTTCAGAAGATATATTTAATAATGTAACTAAATCCTAAAAATGCAATTTAAACCTTAAATGGCACGAAATGAAAATGAGACAATTTTTATGATTTTTTCTATAATTTTAAAGTACTAAACATGCATGAAATGCAACTAAAATAAAGAAAAGTTCCTAAAATTCATTAAAAATCATTTTTGATTATTTTAAGGAATAAGTTCCATGCGGGGCAAAAATTGGGTGTTCACAGCTGCCCCTCTTTGCTCGAGAACATGAAGAGTTTTCGGGCAAAGATAAAGTGAGCAACCACAAGCAATTTTTGCCCGTTTGGTACTCTGCTTTGGAAGCATTTTGAAAAAGTTCTGACTGAACCTTGCTTCAGAAGTTGCCTACATATCCTTGGCTATAAAGGAATCAGGTCGGTGTAGTTCTAGAAGTTTTGGTAGCTGGGACTACCGGGAAGCTGTGATTTTGCTGCTGTTGTTGCTGCTTACTGCTCGCTGAGCTCCTTATTACACCAAAATCAAAATGAAAAAGACTAAACTAAACCTATCAACTATGAGTTACAAGAGTCCTATCTATTAGTCCGCCGAAGCTTGATCTTGAGTCTTGGCTGCTTTTATACAGACTTGATCTGGACCTTGATGCTTGTTAGTTGTAGGTGCCGGTTCAATCTTCTTAAGCTTTTCGGATCAAGAAAGGGCATGCATAGCTTGTGACTTCGATCTGTCTTGAGCAGTCTACATCATTTCCGCTTCTGCATCTTGGGTTTGGTCTTCTCTTTTCTTCTTTTCTTTATTCTGAATTGAGACGTCTTCTTTTGGTCGTCTCGAATCCATTGTCCTAAAAATGCAATCTGTACAAAATCAAAAAGCAAACGAACGAAATTTTCTGCCCCAGTTTTCACTAGGAAAATTTCGTGAGTTATTATGAGGAAATTTATGCTACTTTATTATTGAAAGCAATGAAAAGCCGAGAACAGTGCACCCGGAGTTATTGTAGACTAGGGAGTGGATACCCTATGCCTAAAAAGTAAAATCAACTAGGGATTGGAGACCCTATGTTGGAAAAGATCGGCAGGTTATGCTGTCGTCAAGAAAAGATCACCGGGTTATGCCGATGTCTGGGGGGAGGATCAACGGGTTATGCCGCTGCCAAGAAAGAGATCACCAGGTTATGCTGGTGTCTGGAAAGGTCAACAGGTTATGCTGTTGCCGGGAAAAGAGATCACTGGGTTATGCCAGTGTCAAGAAAATGATCAACAGGTTATGCTGTTGTCAGGAAAAAAAATCACCAGGTTATGCTGGTGTCTGGGAAGGTCAACAGGTTATGCTGTTGCCTGGGGAAAAGGAGATCACTGGGTTATGCCAGTGTCAGGACATGATCAACAGGTTATGCCATTTTCAAAAAAAGATCACCAGGTTATGCTGGAGTCTGAAAAGGTCAACAGGTTATACTGTTTCCTGGGGGAAAAGAGATCACTGGGTTATGCCAGTATCTGGAGAGGAACAACAGGTTATGCTGTTGTCATAAAGATCACCAGGTTATGCCGGTATCTGAAAAGGTCAACAGGTTATGCTGTTTCCTGGGGGCAAAGAGATTACTGGGTTATGCCAGTATCGGGAGATGATCAACAGGTTATGCTGTTGTCAGAAAG
>ML259079.1:0-28503 GCA_005239495.1 Nicotiana undulata
TTGGTGTTCGGCAAGTATGGCCCGGGTACTAGTCATGATCCTCCAGTTTGGGTCGTGACAGATTTAGCTAGCATTACTTATGATGACCTTTTGGGTCATCACACCATGAGTCTCAGTCTAGATTACTCAGCATGTCATAAATAGTTAAAGTTTCAATTTTCATAATCAGTTCATGAATACATGCCTCAATCTTGCTCTATCAAGTATCATGTAACTCAGTATGGTTCTGTATTTCAGCATCATGTATTTCAGTATGATTCTCAATTCCTGGATGTTGAACACATGTATTTGGGCCTAAGGTCGTAGTTTATATGCTTTATGCATTTTTGGGACTGAGGCCGTAGTTTATGCTTTATGAATCTTTGGGCCTGAGGCCGCAATTTATGCTTTATGCATCTTTGGGCCTGAGGCCGCAGTTTATGCTTTATGCATCTTTGGGCCTGAGGCCGCAATTTATGTTTTATGCATCTTTGGACCTGAGGTCGCAGTTATGTATACGTATACTTAGGCCCGACGCCACAATTTGTCCACATATATATATTGGGACTGAGGCTGCAGTTTTATATTCAGATAAACAAGTTGTTCATTATTCAAAAGAGGGAGTATTCAAATCCTTACTTCCCTTGTTCAGTTCAATTATCAGTGATCATTTCAGTTACCACTTATCAGTTCGGTTATCAGTTATCATTTCAGTTTCAGTTTAAATAGTTATCAGTTCAATTATCAATTATCAATTCTCAATTATCAGTTTAGTTTCAGTATTAGCATTTATAATTCTTTCTTTCAGTTACTTTACATACCGGTGCAATTCAAATGTATTGACATCCCTTTTGCCCGGGGCCTGCATCTCACGATGCAGGTAATGATTTAGAGGTTGATGATTCAGAGTGCTAGGATTCTCGTACCAGCTCTTTGATGATCCCCAGTTCTTTCGGGGCATTATCATAACTTTACAGTCTTCAATATTTTCAAACAGTCAGTGTTTTCAGTACTTCAATAGAGGCTTCATAGACTAGAGTAATAGTTATACAGAGTCACGTGCATTTAAGGTTAAGCAATGTTACTACATATATGTTTCAGGCTTATATTAGTGTTTCTGCATTTGATTTATATCATATAGACTTTCAGAATATCAGCATGTGTTAGTTTATCTTTTGTATTCAGTATGTTATAATATCACATGTTGATTTAGCCAGCCAGTTGGTTAGCTCGGTCACATGTAGTCAGGAACCAAGTGTTGTGTTACGTCCAGGCCCAGGTTCGGGGCGTGAAAAATCTTGGTATCAGAGCACTAGGTTCAAGAGCCCTAGGGAGTCTATGAAGCCGTGTCCAGTGGAGTTTCCTTTATATGTGTGTGCCGGCCACTCATATAAACGGTTAACTACCAAGACATTGAAGATTGTCTCATTTCATTCTACTCTAGATCGTTCCATGAAGCTTAGAGCAATAGGTAACCATCTCTTCCTATCGAATTCCAGACGTATCTAATACCCAAGCGTCGGGCAAGAGAAATCCAAGGTTCTAGAGAGGATGATTTCCCATTGGGCATAGTTATGGAGTACAAGTTAGTAACAAATGAGACTTGAGAGGATATTGGAAGTCGGTTGCAATGGATAGTAGTACATATTAGAGCATAACGTTATCAGAAAGTACAAAATCAGTTATCATGTCTTATGGTTATCAGTTTACCTCAGTTGCCAGTTATATAGTCTTTCACTTAGCAAGTTTATGGTTATTCAGTACGCTAGTATTTGGTTATATGTTTACCAAATATCCAATTTTTAGTGTATCAAAATTTCTGGTGACTTGTGAGTATACGGTGATGCATATGGATTCCCAAAGAAAATATAAGTAACAGTGATTATAGTGAAACCTTCGCATATTTTAGGTTTGGATTAAGACCAAGACTCACTGGATGGCGCATGAAGTGATTTATCAGATGATGGTATACTTTGAAGGATAAGTTTGTACATGGTAGTGTATTTGTATGTGTTTTACCTCCTAGAACAACTTCATTTAATTATTGGAAATGGATCCACAAGTTGGATGATGATAGTTTAGATGCCAGACCCTAACATTAGTTACTATAGTTTTGAATAGAAAAGAGCCTAAGGGTAAAATACCTAGGAGTCTGAAACGCTTGTTATTACCAAATATGTGATTTCATACAACTCATGCAAATGAATAGAAGATATGATGTATGAAATGAGAACGAAGAGCAGCCGATATTGAATTTCAGGGAAAGATTTTAAGTTGTTTAGATTTATCCAAATGAGAATGAGAAAGTACCACATTAGTGAACTACTGTAAGAAGCCGCTATCACTGTGAGAAAAAGATAAGAAAATTCCCTCTTAGATTATGTGACTACGTGTTTACTCCAGATGTTTATAGTCGAAAATGATTTTGAAGTGTATAGAAAATT
The DNA here is from genome assembly GCA_005239495.1 of Nicotiana undulata. Classification (NCBI taxonomy): domain Eukaryota; kingdom Viridiplantae; phylum Streptophyta; class Magnoliopsida; order Solanales; family Solanaceae; genus Nicotiana; species Nicotiana undulata. The sequence goes on from ML259079.1 coordinate 2,424, forward strand.
TGGGGTTAAATATTCTAATTTCGTTTAAGACGGATGAAGTTTCCCTAGGTGTGATCCATGGACATAGTTCAAAAAGAATGATAGAGTGCGACAAAAGAATATGGACAGATGATGAGAGAAGTTAGGAGTAACCTTATCCTTCAGTTTTTTTATTCAAAGCAGGAGAAGAGAGTAAGATGCTAGAAGGTGGTTAGTAAAAGGATAGTAAGTAAGTTTTGAGTACATACAACAAATTAACAATTTCAGCAAAGCAAGTAGGAGTACATTTTGATTTACTTAGTAAAGTTAACACTAATGAGTGGATGACAATTTTAAATACCGAACGTGTGTTAGAACCCAAAGAGTTTAAGTTAAACTTGAAGTACAGTGACAGTGGGGAAAAACATTTTAGCAGAAGCTCCGATATGAAATAGCAATCGTTATAGATAGACTTTGAGATGCTTGAATAGCTGCAGCCTAGCCTTTTCGTCAGCTACGCAGTGAGAGAGCAACTATAGAAGAATAGCCTTTAAGAGTTATCGAAAAGGGGTTTCCCCAAGATTGACATTGTGAGCAGAGCTAAATCATTAAGACTGTGTTTGATAGTTGCGAATACATTGGACTTGAGAGGATATTGGAAGTGGGTTGCAATGGATAGTAGTACATATTAGAGCATAACCTTATCGGAAAGTACAAAATCAGTTATCATGTCTTATGGTTATCATTTTACCTCAGTTACCAGTTATATAGTCTTTCAGTTAGCAAGTTTATGGTTATTCAGTACGCTAGTATTCGATTATATGTTTACCAAATATCCAATTTTTTGTGTATCAAAATTTCTGGTGACTTGTGAGTATACGGTGATGCATATGGATTCCCAAAGAAAATATAAGTAACAGTGATTATAGTGAAACCTTCGCATATTTTATGTTTGGATTAAGACCAAGACTCATTGGATGACGCAAGAAGTGATTTATCAGATGATGGTATACTTTGAAGGATAAGTTTGTACATGGTAGTGTATTCGTATGTGTTTTACCTCCTAGAACAACTTCATTTAATTATTGGAAATGGAGCCACAAGTTGGATGATGATAGTTCAGATGCCATACCCTAACATTAGTCACTATAGTTTTGAATAGAAAAGAGCCTAAGGGTAAAATACCTAGGAGTCAGAAACGCTTGTTATTACCAATGATATGATTACGTACAACTCATGAAAATGACTAGAAGATATGATGTATGAAATGAGAACCAAGAGCAGCCGATATTGAATTTCAGGGAAATATTTTAAGTTGTTTAGATTTATCCAAATCAGAATGAGAAAGTACCACATTAGTGAACTACTGTAAGAAGCCGCTATCACTGTGAGAAAAAGATAAGAAAATTCCCTCTTAGATTATGTGACTACGTGTTTACTCCAGATGTTTATAGTCGGAAATGATTTTGAAGTGTATAGAAAGTTTGGGGTTAAATATTCTAATTTCGTTTAAGACGGATGAAGTTTCCCTAAGTGTGATCTATGGACATAGTTCAAAAATAATGATAGAGTGCGACAAAAGAATATGGTCAGATGATGAGAGAAGTTAGGAGTAACCTTATGCTTCACTTTAGTTATTCAAAGCAGGAGAAGAAAGTAAGATGCTAGCAGGTAGTTAGTAAAAGGATAGTAAGTAAGTTTTGAGTACATACAACAAATTAACAATTCAGCAAAGCTAGTAGGAGTACATTTTGATTTACTTAGTAAAGTTAACACTAATGAGTGGATGACAATTTTAAATACCGAACGTGTGTTAAAACCCAAAGAGTTTAAGTTAAGCTTGAAGTACAGTGACAGTGGGGAAAAACATCAGCTAGGTAGTGAGAGAGCAAACTATAGAAGAATAACCTTTAAGAGTTATCGAAAAAGGGGTTTCCCCAAGATTGACAGTGTGAGCAGAGCTAAATCATTAAGATTGTGTTTGATACTTGCGAATACATTGGACTTGAGAGGATATTGGAAGTGGGTTGCAATGGATAGTAGTACATATTAGAGCATAACCATATCAGAAAGTACAAAATTAGTTATCATGTCTTATGGTTATCGGTTTACCTCAGTTACCAGCATAGTCTTTCAGTTAGCAAGTTTATGGTTATTCAGTACGCTAGTATTCGATTATATGTTTACCAAATATCCAATTTTTAGTGTATCAAAATTTCTGGTGACTTGTGAGTATACGGTGATGCATATGGATTCCCAAAGAAAATATAAGTAACAGTGATTATAGTGAAACCTTCGCATATTTTAGGTTTGGATTAAGACCAAGACTCACTGGATGGCGCATGAAGTGATTTATCAGATGATGGTATACTTTGAAGGATAAGTTTGTACATGGTAGTGTATTCGTATGTGTTTTACCTCCTAGAACAACTTCATTTAATTATTGGAAATGGAGCCACAAGTTGGATGATGATAGTTCAGATGCCATACCCTAACATTAGTCACTATAGTTTTGAATAGAAAAGAGCCTAAGGGTAAAATACCTAGGAGTCAGAAACGCTTGTTATTACCAAAGATATGATTTCGTACAACTCATGCAAATGAATAGAAGATATGATGTATGAAATGAGAACCAAGAGCAGCCGATATTGAATTTCAGGGAAAGATTTTAAGTTGTTTAGATTTATCCATCAGAATGAGAAAGTAGCACATTATGTAAGAAGCCGCTATCAATGTGAGAAAAAGATAAGACATTTCCCTCTTAGATTATGTGACTAAGTGTTTACTCCAGATTTTTATAGTCGGAAATGACTTTGAAGTGTATAGAAAATTTGGGGTTAGATATCCTAATTTTGTTTAAGACGGATGAAATTTCCCTAAGTGTGATCCATGGACATAGTTCAAAAAGAATGATAGAGTGCGACAAAAGAATATGGTCAGATGATGAGAGAAGTTAGGAGTAACCTTATGCTTCATTTTTGTTATTAAAAGCAGGAGAAGAGAGTAAGATGCTAGAAGGTGGTTAGTAAAAGGATAGTAAGTAAGTTGTGAGTACATACAACAAATTAACAATTTAAGCAAAGCTAGTAGGAGTACATTTTGATTTACTTAGTAAAGTTAACACAAATGAGTGGATGACAATTTTAAATACCGAACGCGTGTTAGAACCCAAAGAGTTTAAGTTAAGCTTGAAGTACAGTGGCAGTGGGAAAAACATCAGCTAAGCAGTGAGAGAGCAAACTGTAGAAGAATAGTCTTTAAGAGTTATCGAAAAGGGGTTTCCCCAAGATTGACATTGTGAGCAGAGCTAAATCATTAAGACTGTGTTTCATAGTTGCGAATACATTGGCCTTCAATTTATATAAGTAGTTTAGTTTTTCCCAGTAAGAAAGATTGCTCAGAAGTAAGTTGAAAGATGAGTCGTCACTGACATAAAAATGCAGAAAATGCAAAAGATAATAAAAGATGTTCGGATCCCAACAAAAAAGAAGGATCCGCAAGTACAAGGCTATTAAATATTTCCCAGTTATGTATCACGAGGGTAGTGCCATTACACGAGACTCTAATCTTCGGAGTATAGACTTATCTCACAATAATTCTATAAGTGTTTTGAGGGAATACCTTAAAATGATAATCAAGTATGAGAAGTACAACTCATGATTGAGCTGATTTTCTGGTGTGAGTGCAGCAGATTTTTACTCATCGCGATCGCGTGAGTGAGTCCGCGATCGCGTAGAGCAGATTCAGGGCCAGCTAGATTAGAGAAATACGATAGCATAAAATGGGTCGCGATCGCGTAGCTTCTGGCCAGTGTTAATCGTGAACGCGTGGGCCAGGCCGCGTTCGCGTAGAAGAAATAAGGCAGCAGGGATTTTTAGCATTCCTCTACGCGGTCACGTGAAGCCAACCGCGATCCCGTAGGTCTGAGTGAGTTGAGCATCACGTTCGCGAGCGTACCTTCGTGTTCGCGTAGAGTATTAATTGAGGCGCGTGTTTTTATTGTTCTTCGCATTCGCGTCTGGCCTTCCGTGAACGCGATGAAGAAGTGTTTTGGGTAGATTTTAAAACCAAAAATCGAGGGTTTAAGCCATATTTCATATATTGAACTTGGGAGCTCGGGCATTGGCGATTTTTGAAGAGACTTTCACCTGGGCAATTTGGGTAAGTAATATCTACTCGGTTTTGACTAATTTCCATGAATCTATACTTAAATTCATCCTTTAATTTCGAATTTGGGGTGGAAAACTGGGGAAAATTAGGATAAAGTTCTTGGACCCAATTTTTGAGTTTTGATTGAGATGTTGGTATCCGATTCGAGTAATTCTTGTATGGTTAGATTCGTGAGTAAACGGTGTCCGAAATTTGTAACTTTTGCCCGATTCAAAGACGTGGGATTTCCTAAATTTGTGTATTAGCGTCGATGTTATTAGTTAGATTAATTTCTAAAAGTTATATTTACATCATGCAATTGAATTTACTAGATTTGCGTCATTCGGAGTCGGGTATTCGTGGCAAGAACGTGATCTCGGGTTGAGTTGAGTAGTCGAGGTAAGTGGCTTGTCTAACTCTGTGTTGGCGACCTTCTTTTAGGTTGTTTTCATATAATTGTTGTGTGGGGCTCCGTGTATGTAATGCAAAAATCCCACTTTTCCTACAAAAAATTGTACAGTGCCTTGTTCTTGTATTACATCATTTCTACGTGTTTAATTGTTCATCTTAGATTAGGAAAGCATGCTTATTTGTTTTTATGTTAAATTTCCTACTTGACACTCTATGCGCCATGTTTAGTTAGTTTCCCTGCTTTCCTACCTGAATTTAGATGTACTGTTAGAATTGATGTTTATTTAGCATTTACTGCATATTTAAATTGGGGACTACAGACGTATTCTGGGAGATTCCCCATGAATTGCATATTTAAATTGGGGACTACGGACGTATTCTGGGAGATACCCCCAGCACCGTATATTTAAATTGGGGACTATGGGCGTATTCTTGGAGATCTCCCATGTACTGCATATTTATAATTGGAATTACGGGACGGTATCCCGGGAGATTCCATTATCTGATACGTTGTGCTGAGCCGAGGGCTCCCTTTTACTGTCTTATGTGAGATTATTCATTTTAACTGTCTATTTTAGAACTTATTTCTTTTCCGTACTATTTAAACTATTTTAGATTATAAATCCAGTAGAGCCTTAACCTGATCTCGTCACTAGTTGACCGGGGTTAGGCTTGGCACTTACTGGGTACCAAATGTTTTCTACTCATGCCCTTTCCTGCACATGTTTTTCGTGTGCAGATCCAGGTTCGAGTTGTCAGCCACGTGCTAGTGGTCACCACATCTGCCTATGAGGGGACCGTAAGGTAATTCTGCCGCGTCCACAGAATCCTCCGAGTCACCTTCCATTCTGGTCTATATAGAGATTTTTATGTATTTTTCTTTCACGTTGTATAGAGCTACTACAACATAGGAGCTTGTGACTAAAAAAATGTGACATTCCGGGTTTTGGGATTTATACTTGTACATGCCGAGCGGAGATGTTATGTTTACTTGTATTTTCCTTTCCTGTCTTTATTTTGTCGTTTTTGAATTAAGTTTATCCACAAATTTAGGCTTACCTAGTCGTAGAGACTAGGTTCCGTCATGATACCTTTCGGAGGGTAAATCGGGTCGTGACAAGTTGGTATCAGAGCGTCTAGGTTCATAGGAGTCACAAGTCACAAGCCGGTTTATTAGAGTCTCGCGGATCGGTTCATATACGTCCGTATCTATCTTCGTGAGGCTATGTAACTGTTAAGAACAATCACATTCTTTGGAATTCCTTGTCGTGCTAGTTACTCACATCAAAAATTCTAAAACTCTATTATATTCTTTCTCACAAATGGTGCGGACCCGTATCGGATGGACCGACGACCAAGCACCCCAGCCCCCAGCTAGAGCCGCCATAGGCAGGGGTAGGGGTAGAGGACAAGCACGCGGTGCAGACCGAGCACCGGTGGGAGCAGCTTCTGAGGAGCCCACAGTAGCTCTAGTTGGAGGAAGACTTAGGAGGTCCCTATTGCTGCTCCAGCCCTCCAGGAGACTTTGGCTCAGTTTATGAGCATCTTTAGCACTCTGACTCAGGCGGTACTACTCCTGATAGCTCCAGCCACATCTCAGGCCGGGGGAGGGGCACAAACTCCCGCAGTCCGCACTCCTGAGCAGAGGGTTCATGTTGATAAGGCCCCAGAGTTCATTACTGTGCCCCCAACGGCTCCGGCTCAGCATGATGCTAGGGTAGCTGCTTCGGAGGCAGAGCAACTCAGACTTGAGAGGTACAAGAAGTACCACCCACCTATTTTCAGCGGACTAGATTCAGATGACCCTCTAGGTTTTCTTGAGGAGTGTCATCGTATTCTGTGCACTATGGGCATTGTGGAGATGAGTGGGGTTTCTTTCATCGCTTTCAAGCTGAGGGGAGCGACTTATCAGTGGTGGCGTGCCTATGAACTGAGTAGTCCGGACGAGGCAACTTCACTCACTTGGACTCAGTTCTGAAAGATGTTTTTGCTTGAGTTTGTCCCTCAGAGCCTCCTTGGCGTGCAGAGTTCGAGCAGTTATGCCAGGGTACTATGACAGTGTCGGAGTATGCAGTCCGTTTTAGTGACTTGGCACGTCATGCACCGGCCTTGATTGCTACGATCCGGGAGAGGGTTCGACACTTCATTGAGGGACTCCACCCCGGTATTCGGACCAGTATGGCTAGAGAGTTGGAGATGGATATCACTTACCAGCAAGCAGTGGGTATTGCCCGGAGGATAGAGGGTATGCTTGCTCGGGACAAAGAGGAGAGAGAGGCCAAGAGGTCGTGCGCCAGCAACACGTTATGGTAGGGTTTTTGTTAGTCGCCTTGTTCATTCAGCTCTTCCAGTAGCTAGTGGTATTCCAGCTCTTCCTAGACCTCAGGAGCCCTATTATGCACCACCGGTATCCAGCATGCCTCCTGCTTGAGGTGCTATTACCAGCCAGTCCAGCAGGCCAGTTCAGAGTCAGCATCAGCCACCACATCCTCCAAGGGGTTGTTTTGAGTGTGGTGACCCTCGCCACATGTTCAGAGATTGCCACAAAGCTAGGAGGGGTGCATCATCTCAGACTTATCAGGCCCCACGTGTTGCACTGAGTCCTCCAGCTATTCTTCCAGCCCCAGCTACTGCCCCACCTTCTCAGACAGCTCGAGGTGGAGGTCGGGGAGGTCGAGGTCTCCCTAGAGGGGGAGGCCAGGACAGGTACTATGCCCTTCCAGCCCGTTCAGAGGTTGTCTCTTCAGATTCAGTCATCACAGGTATTGTCCTTTTCTGTCATAGGGATGCATCAGTATTAGTTGACCCACGCTCTACGTATTCATATGTATCTTCTTATTTTGCTTCACATTTGGGGATAGCTCAGGATTCTTTGAGCTCCCATATTTATGTTTCTACTCTCGTGGGATATTCTCTCGTTGTGGAACGCGTATATCGGTCGTGTTTGATTATTATCAGTGGTTTTGAGACCAGAGTTGATATATTATTACTTAGTATGGTAGATTTTGATGTTATCTTGGGCATGGACTGGTTGTCGCACCATTATTCTATTCTTGATTGTTACGCCAAGACCGTGACGTTGGCTATGCCAGGCTTACCGAGATTAGAGTGGAGAGGTACCTTAGAGTATACTCCCCACAGGGTCATTTCTTTCCTTAAGGCTCAGCGGATGGTTGAGAAGGGGTGTGATGCGTATTTGGCCTATGTGAGAGATGTTAGTTTTGATACCCCAACAGTTGAGTCAGTCCCAGTAGTGAGGGACTTCCCTGATGTTTTTCCAGCTGATCTTTCGGGTATGCTTCCCGACAGAGATATTGATTTCGGCATTGATTTGTTGCCGGGCACTCAACCCATTTCTATTCCTCCCTATCGTATGGCTCCTCTTGAGTTGAAGGATTTGAAGGAGCAGTTGCAGGAGTTGCTTGATAAGGGTTTCATCAGGCCTAGTGTATCTTCTTCGGGTGCTCCGGTATTATTTGTGAAGAAAAAGGATGATTCTATGCATATGTGTATTGATTATCGACAGCTGAACAAGTTTACAGTGAAGAACAAGTATCCATTACCTCACATTGATGATTTATTCGACCAGTTACAAGGTGCCAGGGTATTTTCCAAGATTGACTTGCATCCAGGCTATCATCAGTTGAAGATTCGGGAGCCGAATATCCCGAAGACTACCTTAAGGACCAGATATGGCCACTATGAGTTTCTTGAATGTCATTTGTGCTTACCAATGCCCCAGCAGCCTTTACGCACTTGATGCACAGTGAGTTCCGGCCTTATTGTAAAGACCCATAAAATTTCATGTCTAAAATAATGCCCGAATAGGTCCCCATGCTGTTATAACTGTAGAAACTCTTAAAACAGACCTATTTTGAGTAAAAGGTACCCCGAGCTTGAAAAATAAAATTTTCCAGAATGGTGCTGTTATGCGACGCACTATGCGATCGCATAATGTGTATGCAGACCGCATAATGGTCGCATACCTGGACAAGTTACTGTCCAAATGGAGGACAACTATGCGGCCCAGAATGCGATCGCATTCAGGGAATGGGGACCGCATAACTGTCGCATTCTCGCCCTATGGCTTTTGCGAGGGAGTTATGCGACGCACTATGCGATCGCATAACAGGTATGCGGACCGCATAGTGGTCGCATACCTGCGCAGATTGTTTCCAGTTTTGGCCCATTTTGAGGGCCATTATGCGACAGGAATGCGGACCGCATAGCAGGAATGCGATCGCATTCCTGACCACATTCCGTGTCGGGGCTCCTAATTTCTAATTTTAAAACCCGACCCCCTGTTCAATAAAACACCCCTTCCCTTCATTTTTAACCATTTTCTGACTAAGAATAGAGAGAAAAAGAGAGTTCTTGAGAGAGAGGGTTTAAACATCATCCAATTGCTTTGTCCAAAATCGCTCAAGCCCGGAAATCTTTGAGTTATTGTCATCTTCTTCACTCAAAGAGGTAAGTCCCCACCCCATTTCCCTTAAATTTCCAGATTTTGGTTAATAGGTAGAACTCCCCTAAAGGAGTTCTTGAAGATAAAAGTGCAGAACCTTGCATGCATGTCCATTAATTGTCACAATCTAGTAAAATGAAGTGGGTTAGAATAAATATTCACAAAGAAGGGGTTGGTAATCTAAGGGGTCACATAGCATTCGATAAAATGCCTAAGCGAGTGCGAATTGTGTTCATGATTCCCAATTCTAAGATGAATGTGTTACATTATGAATTAGATTGACGTTGCTTGACGGTCCGGTGATTTGTGATAGAACTTAAAAGGGGAAAATTCGACACAAGGTATGTATGGCTAACTTTAACCTTTGTAGAATCCTCTTGTTGGTGTCCGAGCATACGGTATGTGTACCTTGTTTGTGAAAATGTGAATTGACTGTTTAATTGTGTTGATGCGTAATATTTCACTCCCTGAATTTCTTGTTGACTACTATGCTAGTTGAGATTGTGAAAAGTGGTTTGTTGTGCCTATCTATTTATGTGCAAAGCTCGTAAATGCTCGAGGGTATCGATAAGAAAGTATGTGTTAATGAATGAAAGAATGTTAATGTGCCCAAGCGTGGGAATGTATATAATGGCTAAAAATTGTGCGTGGTAAGTAATGAGAAAGGGTATTGTGAAATGATGTAATTGAGTTGAACGATTATGGCAACACCGTGTACATGAATTACTACTTGTTGAGAATCATTGTGCCTTGAACCCGTATGGTGAATTGTTGATATGAACTTGTGTTCCTTGTAATGAAGATCCTTGTAATTTAACTGTTGGTGATTGTTGTTATGAAACGTGATTGTATGATGGGATCGGGTTGCACGCAACACGGGGTAATAAGGGTGGCCGAGGGAATAAGGGTGGCTGAGACAATAAGGGTGGCCGAGGTAATAAGGATGGAATGTGATTATGTTGAAATGAGAATCTGCGAAACTCTTGAATATGGTGGTATTGAAATGAGAATCTATGAAACTCTTGAATATGGTGGTATTGAAAGGAGAATCTGTGAAACTTTGGATATTGGGTTATTTCTGTTTCTGTGCAATACTTGTTGGATTCTATTAACTGCCTCTTATCTGTTTATTGCTTGATTGTACTTAGGGTAAGGTTTGTTCATACATACTAGTACTATTCCACAGTACTAACGTCCCTTTTGCTGGGGGCGCTACATCTTTTATATGGATGTAGGTGGTTCCATTGTAGGTAGCTCAGCCCGCCGTTAGTGGTGCCTCCTCTTCATCTCTTCAGCAGTTGTGGTGAGCCCCTCTTCTCCTCGGGGCCGTGTGTGGATTATACCACCCTCTTTTGCTTATGTTGTAAAGGTATAGCCGGGGCCTTTTTGCCAGCAAGTTATGTAAAACCCCTAGTATTCGTAGAGGCTCCGTAGACATGATGTGAGTGTATATGTATATTTTTGGGTAGTAATTGTACGTACTCGGAAATCGTGGTTCATGTTGGAAAGTTATGTATGTATTATGTACGTTTGGATATCAATTGTTGAAATGCTAGAAGAGAAAAAAATGGAAATGTGTTGTAAAATGTACTTTGAATCTAAATTCGGCTAACTCGCATGAAATAATGTATGTTATGAACACGGTGTAATACGTTGGGTAGGAAAGGCAATCTAGGTCCGCTTGACTGGGTTCATCCGGTTAGGCGCCGGTCTCGTCCCTCGATTTTGGGGCGTGACACTTATCTTGATTCCTTCGTCATTTTTTTTATTGATGACATCTTGATACTCGGTCCCATGAGGATCATGATCAGCATTTGAGGACTGTGCTCCAAATCTTGAGGGAGAAGAAGTTGTATGGAAAATTTTCTAAGTGTGAATTTTGGCTTGATTCGGTGGCATTCTTAGGCCATGTGGTGTCTTGTGATGGGATCAAGGTAGATCCGAAGAAAGTGGAGGCGGTGCAGAGTATTGCAGCACCTATGACCAGACTGACCTGCACTGTTCAGGTGGACTGAGAAGTGTGAGGAAAGCTTTCAGAAGCTCAAGACAGCCTTGACTACACCACCAGTGTTGGTTTTGCCTATTGTAACGACCCGATCGGTCATTGAGAGTTAGTGCCCCGATCCCGTAATAACTGTTTTCCCCATGTCTATTTCTACTTTTGGGACTTATCGGAACGTTGAGTGGTGAAATTCGGAGAGTTTTTGGACACATAGTCTTTATATGTGAATATAGGCTTTAGAAATCGGGCCATAGTTGGAACTGTGTGAAGACGGATCCAGAATGGAACTCCGTTGACTCTGTTAGCCCCGTTGGGTGATTTCGGGGTTTGGAGTGTGTTCGGAATATGTTTTCGAGGTCTGTAATAGATTTAGGCTTGAATTGGCGAAAGTTGGAATTTGGCGATTTCGGTCGATAGGTGAAATTTTGATATCGAGCTCGGAATGGAATTTCAGAAGTGACAACAGGTCCGTAGTGTCATTTATGACCTGTGTGTAAAATTTGAGGTCATTCGGATGGGTTTTGACGTGTTTCGGCATCACATGTTGATTTTAGATATTTCATAAGTTCTTAGGGTTGAATCCTTGCATAATTGGTGATTTTGATGTTATGAGATGTGTTTTGAAGGCTCGACTGAGTTTGAATGAAGTATTAGGGTTGGTTGGTAGGTTTGGCTGAGGTCCCGGGGGCCTCGGGTGTGTTTCGGGTGCTCAAACGGGCATTTTTGGCCTTAGGCACTTTCCTAGTTTTTCTGGTTTTTATAGTAGCAGTTTTCCTTCACTGCGATTGCGTGAATGTTTCCGCGATCGCGTAGAGTAAGTGGGGACATGCCTACATTTTGTTCACTACGATCGCATCAAGAGCTTTGCGATCGCGTAGGGTGGTCAATTCAGTCACTGCGATCGCATATGCCATGTCGCGATCGCATAGAATACCTTAGCATGCATGAGATAAGTATTTGTTATATGCGGTCGCCTGAAGCCAACCAAGATTGCGTAGCGTAGAGGAGTTGAAGTCCACGATCACGTAGAATCAGTTTGGGCGCGTGTGAGGATAACTCATCGCGATCGCGACTTTAAGTCCGCGATCGCATAGAGCAATAACTGGGCAGACATTTAAAGACCCAATTTCGAGGGTTTAAGCCATTTTTTACATTTTTGAATTTGAGAGCTCGTGAAATGCGATTTTTGGAGAGTTTTGCACCTGGACAACTTGGGTAAGTGATTTCTATCCGACTTATACTAGTTTCCATGATTTCACTCTTAAATCTAGCCTTTGAATTCGAAATTTTGATGAAAAAATTGGGGAAAATGGGATAAACTTCCTAGGCCGAATTCTTGAGTTTTGATTGGGATTTTGACATACTATTTAAGAAATTCTTATATGACTTGACTCATGAGTGAATGAGTGTCCAAAATTATTATTTTTACCCGATTTCGAGACGTGAGCTCGGGGGACTTTTTGGGCAACTGTGTAGTTTAGCTTAGGAATAAGCCTGTTTACCTGTTTTACTTGAGTTTCCCCTATTTGTTACTAATTGCACCCTGTTTAGGTAGTTTTATCCGTATTTTCCTTTGATTCTTCCTACACTGTTCAAATAAACTATATCCGGTATTCATTTCTATTGCATATTTAAATTGGGACTACGGACGAGATTCCGCGAGCTTTCCCCCTGTACTGCATCACATATTTAAATTGGGACTACGGACGAGATTTCAGGAGCTTTCCCCTTGTATTGCATTGCATATTTAAATTGGGACTACGGACTAGGTTCTGGGAGCTTTCCCCCTATACTGCATTGCATATCTAATACTGTGAGATACGCTGTGCTGAGCCGAGGGATCCCTTTTACTATTTCTTTCAGCTTACTGTTTTTACTATTTTTGCTTTAGCTTATTATATCTCTCTGTGAAATTTCAAACTGTTTTTATTATAAACATCTAGTAGAGCCTTAACCTGACCTCATCACTGCTTGACTGGGGTTAGGCTTGGCACTTACTGGGTACCAATTGTGGAGTACTCATGCCCTTTCCTGCACATGTTTTCCATGTGCAGATCCAGGTACCAGCACCAAGTATCGTGGCTACGAGTCATTCTAGTAGCTGCCAGGAGACCGCGAGGTAATTATGCCACGTCCGCAGAATCCCACGAGTCCCCTTCTACTCTAGTATAGGCGTAGAGGACCTATGTACTTTCTACTATTTTATTATATAGATCTACATTTAGTACTGAGCTTGTGACTGTCGTGACATTCCGGGTTTTGGGAAGTGAAATTGTATATGCCGAGCGGCTGAATTATGTGTTTTCTTCTTCTTTTCTATTTCAATTATTATATTAATTTTTTTATTTCTCCGCAAGTCTTAGGCTTACCTAGCCGTAGAGACTAGGTGCCGTCACGATACCCAACAGAGGAAATTTTGGCCGTGACAAGTTGGTATCAGAGCGTCTAGGTTCATAGGAGTCACAAGTCACAAGCCGGTTTATTAGAGTTTCGCGGATCGGTGCGGAGACATCCGTATCTATCTTCGAGAGGCTATGTAATTGTTAAGAACAATCATATTCTTTGGAATTCCTTGTCGTGCTAGTTATTGTCATCAAAATTCTAAAACTCTATTCTATTCTTGCTCACAAATGGTGCGTACCCGTACTAGACGTACTGACGATAAGTCATCCGAGCCCCCAGCCAGAGCCACCAGAGGCAGGGGCCGGGGTAGAGGACGAGCACGCGGTGCAACCCGAGCACCAGCGAGAGCAGAGACGGAGGAGCCCCCAGGAGCTACAGCTAGAGGGGCACAGGAGGTCCCTATTATTACTCCAGCCTTCCAGGAGCCTTTTTTTGTTATCTTAGGAGAAAGATTCATCGGACTAAGATTTCGATCCTAGGATAAAATTCATCAGACTGGGTCTTTTATTTGTTTATCTTAGGAGAAAGATTCATCGGACTAAGATTTCGATCCTAGGATAAAATTCATCAGACTGGGTCTTTTATTTGTTTATCTTAGGAGAAAGATTCATCAGACTAAGATTTCTATCCTAGGAGAAAGTTCATCAGACTAGGTTTTCTATCTTGAGAGAAATATTCATTGGACTAAGATTTCGATCCTAGGGGAAAATTCATCACACTAGGTCTTTTTTTTTGTTATCTTAGGAGAAAGATTCATCAGACTAAGATTTCAATCCTAGGAGAAAGTTCATCAGACTAGGTCTTCTATCTTAGGAGAAAGATTTCAATCCTAGGAGAAAATTCATCAGACTAGGTCTTTTTTTTTGTTATCTTAGGAGAAAGATTCATCAGACTAAGATTTCAATCCTAGGAGAAAATTCATCAGACTAGGTCTTTTTTTTTGTTATCTTAGGAGAAAGATTCATGAGACTATGATTTCGAACCTAGGAGAAAGTTCATCAGACTAGGTCTTCTATCTTAGGAGAAAGATTCATCAGACTAAGATTTCGATCCTAGGAGAAAGTTCATCAGACTAGGTCTTCTATTTTAGGAGAAAGATTCATAGGACTAAAATTTCGATCCTAGGAGAAAATTCATCGGACTAGGCCCCTTTTTTGTTATCTTAGGAGAAATATTCATCAGACTAAGATTTCTGTTCTATGAGAAAATTCATCAGACTAGGTCCCTTTTTTCTTATCTTAGGAGAAAGATTCATCGGACTAAGATTTCGATCCTAGGAGAAAATTCATCAGACTAGGTCTTTTTTTTGTTATCTTAGGAGAAAGATTCATAAGACTAAGATTTCAATCCTAGGAGAAAGTTCATCAGACTAGGTCTTTTTTTTTGTTATCTTAGGAGAAAGATTAATCAGACTAAGATTTCGATCCTAGGAGAAAGTTCATCAGACTAGGTCTTCTATCCTAGGAGAAAGATTCATCGGACTAAGATTTCGATACTAGGAGAAAATTCATCAGACTAGGTCTTTTTTTTGTTATCTTAGGAGAAAGATTAATCAGACTAAGATTTCGATCCTAGGAGAAAGTTCATCAGACTAGGTCTTCTATCCTAGGAGAAAGATTCATCGGACTAAGATTTCGATCCTAGGAGAAAATTCATCAGACTAGGCTCTTTTTTTGTTATCTTAGGAGAAATATTCATCAGACTAAGATTTCTGTCCTAGGAGAAAATTCATCAGACTAGGTTTTCTATCTTAGGAGAAAAATTCATCAGACTAAGATTTTGATCCTAGGAGAAAGTTCATCAGATTAGGTCCTTTTTTTTGTTATCTTAGGAGAAAGATTCATCAAACTAAGATTTTATTGGGAGGAAAATCCATCAGAATAGGGCTTTTTATTCTAGGAGGAAAAATGTGAAGAGCAATGGAAAAATTTATGCATGCTCGCAAGATAATTAAAGACAAAGATTTGAGAAACTTCCCTTTGTCGACTCTTGTCTTCTTCTTTTTATGTTTTTTTTAACAACCACTTTCCTTGCAATGCTTTGTTCCTGTTTCAAACAAAGAAATTTTTTTCAGTTTTAAAAGTGGTGGTCGGTTTGTGGCCTTGAGTCCTGGGCAGCTTGGCTTTTGCTCAATCAGCCTGAGTCGGTTTCAAGAGACTTTTTTACTCTACATCAACCCTGATTTTTTCACACTTAGTACCATTTGTATTTGTGGCTCAGTCAGACTTATCCCAACAGGAGATCTTTGCTTAGGAGACCTTTTCTGATATCTTGAATGGCTTCTTGCCTTTTGGAGCAATTTGGCTGTCAGAGGGAATCACCAGTTATCTTTGCTTGTGCCAAGAAACAATTCTTAACAATTCTTAACAAGCATCCCCTGTCGGAAGGACAGAAGGAAAAGAGTTTTTTTTTTCTTTTTATTTTATTTTATTTTGATGTAACTAGCCTTAGTAATCATGACATGCATTTGGGACTCAGTGGCCGCTCTATCAAACTGATCAAAACTTCTCTTTCAGCATTCTTATGAAATTTGAAGTCGGTATTGTTCGTGTCAATCCTTTGCATCAGCTTCACGACTCACTATCGACTAGTGGTGCCCCGAGGGGTTTTCACCAACAAGTCTCTCTCATTTATTCATCTCTGCTTATCGTCGCCTTACAGTGCCAGTGAAGGCTTTCACTAGTAAGACTCTCTCATTTTTATTTTTATTTTTTTTATTTTTCTTTTGTGAGCAACTTGGCAGTGTTTTATGTCATGTGACAACTGTTGCTCATTGCATGCTTCTCTTGGCATTCTTGAAGGCATATCGGGAGGTCTTTATTGGAAGGTTTTTGGATAGGTTTGAAAGGAGGGTTGGCATGAAGGCTTAAAGTAGACTCAGAATGAGGGGTTATAAACTTACAACTCTTGGAATCGACTCTTTTAAAAGTGAAATAAAATTTCTGTCCCAGTTTTAGCTACTATGGATTTCTTTTTTGGACTTTTTTTTTACTCTTATTTGGTTAGACTGAACCGTGTAAGGCTGCCTACGTATCCCTTTTTAAAGGAATCAAGTCTAACGTAGTTCAAACAACTGACCTAACTATATTTTTTTTCTTTCTTTCTTTTCTTTGTCTTTTCCTTTTTTTTTTCATTTCATTTTCTTTCTTTCTACTTTTTTTTTCTTTCTTCTTTTTTTTTTTCAAAACAAATTGCCCAAGATTTTATTTTATGAGGGCATGGACTTAGACTGTTCTTTTTTTCTTGTTTTGTTTTTCTTGAACTATCTAAGATTTGCCCCAGTTTGTACTCTTGGGGCATGGACTTTTTTTTTAATTCTCTTTTTTTACTCTTGATTCCAAAAGAGGGTGGTCAAAGAAAATAACACAGGCTTAAAAGGGGTAACAAAGGGTATAAAGTGTTTGGGTAGCAGAAAAAGGGCCTCCCGGCCTTGAGAACGCCAAAACATATTATCTTTTCGAATTGATGAACATGTCTATCTTTTTTGTGGGTCGTTGTCGAAGAACACTTTCCATCTATTAATCTCAAACTTTCCACCAAGCTTCAATTAGTTAAACATCCTCAAGCCCGATATTCACAATTATTTGAAGGTAAATTTTACTTGATCTTAATTCCAAAGTGTTTCAACTCTTTATTCATCCTCAAAAGTGTCGTGTTCTCACTTATCAGTTTTTAAGATCTGGCCAAAATTTCCGCATGCATGTCATATCACTAAAACTAGCGGGAAAAGGACTAAGCATGGAATGACACAAAATGACAAAATGTATTTCATTGAGTAAAAAATAAGACAAAAAACCTAAAATCCAAGTTACAACCCTAAAATAACCCGGCTAATGAAAATAACAACAAAACAGATCGACAAGACTCACACAAACAGAATAGAGGGATAGAAGGGTTTGACCAAATAAAATAAATAAAATCTGGATCACAACCCTGAAATAACCCAGATAGCAGAAAAACATCAAAACAAGCTACCAAGATTCCTTCCTCGGGAGGAGGGAATGACTTTTCAATTGCTAAGCTTGATATGTAGCCACAAATTTGCTCATCAGAATCAGTACAGCCTTCAATTTTAAAATCATTAACTTCAGTCAGCAAGTTCCCGAGAGGATTCTCATACTCCTTGTCTCCACGCGTCTTCCCCACAAAGTGTGCATCATCATATGCACGTAAAGGATTCTGCGTGATATTCTGGGTGTCACTGTCTTGGATCACAATCAGATTTTCCTGGATCATCTTTTCTATGTCTCTTTTCAAATCTCTACAGCTTTCAACATCGTGCCCCTGGGCATTGGAATGGTATTCACACCTTTTAGAAGGGTCAAAACTTCTTGCACGTGGATCCACATGATTTGGAGGAATAGGTGCAATCATGTCATAATGCTTTAATTTCTCAAACAAGCTTGCATATGACTCTCCTATTGGTATAAAATTATCTTTCAACTTTTGTTCTCCTCTATACCCCTTGCTTGGATATGGGTTATAGGGCGCTTGAAAATTCTGTGGAGGCTGGTGGAGATTTTGTGATGCTCGCCTTCTGGGGTGTCTTGGTGGCTGGACAACATACTCAGGTGGAGCAAAAGAGTATTGTGGGTTCTGAGGTGGATATGATTGCTCAGGGGAATCATCGGAAAATAGACGAGGCTGGTCATACCTTCGAGATGTTCTCCTAGGACCTCTTCTCAACCCTGATGCCATCATGATTTCTTCATCTTTCTCATTCATGTCACTAAAATTACCAGATTCAATTTGGACAGCCTGAGTTGTGGCTTTGAGAACTGCTTGGCTTATAATTTTGCCTGTCTTAAGACCATTCTCAACCATTTCTCCCATTTTGATTGCTTCCGAGAAGGATTTGCTAACCGCGGACATCATGTTTTGAAAATAATCTAGCTCTTGAGCCTAAAGGAAGACAGTGATTAGCTCGTGGTCATCCATGGGTGTCTTAACTCTAGCCGCTTTCTCTCTCCATTTAATGGCATATTCCCTGAAACTTTCAGTTGGTTTCTTCTTCAGGTTTGAAAGGGAATTGCGGTCCAGGGCAGTGTCGATGTTGTATTGGAACTGTTTGACAAAGGCCTGAGCCATGTCATCCCAGACATACCAGCGAGATGTGTCTTGATCAGTAAACCATTCAGAGGCTACCCCCGTAAGGCTTTCCCCAAAATAAGCCATTAGCAATTCTTCATTTCTTCCTGCACCTCTTAGCTGATTGCAATACCTTTTCAGGTGGGCTATGGGGTCTCCATGTCCATCATACTTTTCAAATTTTAGAGTCTTGAAACCAAGTGGCAAACGAACATCGGGGAACATACATAGATGCTTGAAGGCAATACTCTTCTGACCTGCCAACCCTTGCATGTTTTTCAACTGTTGTTCTAAGTTATTCACTCTTTGGATCATTTCTTCATGTGCCATCTTTTGGGCAGGCTTATCAATCTTTGAAGGAAGATCAAATAGGTACGAATGGTACTCAGGAGAGTCGTATTGTTCTTGATGTGTAGCTAATTGTGATTCATTACTTTTCTTCTGTACTGATGTTGGCTGTGGGATAGTGAAGACGGGCATAACAGCAGTGGTTGTCTGATTGGTTGTCAATGGCACACTTTGGGAGCACGTAACAGAAGTTCCAGCAGTAGTTGTACAGTTGGGATAAGGACTGAACCCAGGTGGATAAGATTGATCAGGCAATGAGACCGGAGTGGCAGTAATTGAGATGGGTGTGAACTCTGGGAAACCATGAGAAGAAAAGGACGGTCCTTGGCCATTGGCCCATGCTTGACACATTTAAGCCATTTTCCGTTTCAAAACTCTATTTTCCTCAGCCACAGTGGACTCTTGTTGAACCTTCTGACCCTGAATCTCATGAGCACTCGTAACACCTTCGATGTCAGTTGTCATTGGCACTTTTTCTAGGACCTTGTGAACTGTGTTGCAGCTTACCACAAACCGACCACCTCAAACATTCTTCACAATTCAAAACAAAAAACATGTTAGAGGGGACTCACTCGGTCCTTATTATCATTCTTTCTTTCTTTCTTTGTTTTTTTTACTTTCTTTTCCCTCACTCTTTTTAATTTTTATTTTTTGGTTATGATCGAATCCTATGGGGATTGCCTACGTATCATGACGCCGCATGAATCAGATCTTGCGTAGTTCGGGAAGATTGGGAATAAAGTAAATAACCTAACTTTTTTTTTTGAATTTTGTATTTTTGTTTTCGAGACAAAGACTTAAAAGGAAGAAAGGAAATATTTTTTGGATTTAGATTTGTTTTTTTGTTTTTTGGAATTTCGAAAGAAAAACTTCTAAATAAGAAAGAATTTTGTTTTTTTATTTTTGGACTATTATTTTGAATTTATGAAAGAAATACTTCTATTAGAAAAAGAAAATATTTTTGAATCTTGAATTTTCTTTTCAATTTTTCGAAAGAAGAATGAAAATATTTTTGGATTTTTTATTTTGGTTTTTTTGTTGTTGATTTTTTTTCAAAATGTTTTGAAAGAAAGACTTCTAAAGAAGAAAGATTATTTTTTTTTTGGATTTTTGATTTTTATGATTTTGTTTTTGAATTTTTTTGGGAAAAGACTTCTAAAAAATAGGTAGAAATATATTTTTTTCGATTTTGATTTAATTTTTTTTTTCAAATGAAGACTTCTACAATGAAAGAAAATATTTTTTGTTAAATATTTTTTTATTTGGAATTTTTAAAGAAAGACATCTAAAGCAGGAATTAAAGGAAACCCTTTTTTTTGGATTTTTGAAAATTGGGGAAAAAATACTTTCTAAAGAAGGAAGTAAAGGAAAATATAATTTTTTTTGGATTTTTAAAAACAGGGGTCTCAAAGAAAGACTTTCCGTAGAAGGAAGTAAAGGAAAATATTTTTTTGATTTTCTTTTTCTGAAAATTGTGAAAAATAAAAAGGTAAAAAATATTTTTTGGGATTTTGATTTGATTTGTCTTCTTTCCTTTTTAATGAAAGATTTCTATGAAGAAAATGTTTTGGGGTTTTTTATAAAGAATTTCTTATTACTTGATTTGAGATTTTCTAAAATAAAAGACTTCTAACGAAGTAAAGGAAAATATAGGAGATCAGGTGTTTAAATCCTGGGGCTTTGTTCTAGATCTGTGATGACCCAAAAGGTCATTCTATAGGATATCAGGTTTTTCTTAGAGTGTCGTATATGAAGGGCGTGATGAGGTTCGGGAAGAAGGGCAAGTTGAGCCCTAGGTACATTGGTCCATTTGAGATTTTGGATAAGGTAGGAGAGGTGGCCTACAGACTTGCCTTGCCACCGCATTTATTAGCCGTACATCCAGTGTTTCATGTATCTATGCTCCGGAGGTATATTGCAGATCCATCTCATGTTCTCGACTTCAGCGGTGTCCAGTTGGACAAGGACCTGACTTATGAAGAGGAGCCGGTAGCCATATTAGCTAGGCAGGTTCGTCAGTTGAGATCGAAGAGTTATCCTTCGGTTCGTGTTCCGTGGAGAGGTCAGCCTGCTGAGGCAGCTACTTGGGAGTCCGAGTCTGATATGCGGAGCCGTTATCTCCATATTTTCTAAGACTCAGTTACTTTTCTATGTCCGTTCGAGGACGAACGTTGGTTTTAGAGGTGGAGATTTGTGATGACCCAAAAGGTCATCCTATGTTAATTTAGCTAAATCTGTGTTTCGAGGCCCCGAAAACCTCCGTTAATCTCACCTCGATATGCGTTCATAGCCCGAGCGTGTAGCCGGGAAACTTTTATGTGAAAACTTAATGAAAAATGGAAATTATAGTATTAATTAAATACAGTTGACTTTTATCAATATTTTTGGTAAACAGACCCGGACCCGTGATTCGATGGTCCCGGAGGGTCCGTAGAAAAATATGGGACTTGAGCGTATGCCCGGAATCGAAATCCGAGGTCCCAAGCCCGAGAAATGAATTTTTAAAGAAAAATATTTTTTGAAAAATATAAAGGTTTTTTAGAATGAATATCTATGTGAAAATCGTGTTACCGAGCCCGTATTATGGTTTCGGAGCCCGGAACTGCTTTAATATATGTTATGTGAACTATCTGTGAAATTTGGTGTAAAACGGACTTGATATTACGTGTTTCAGATCAAAAATGGCAAATTGAGAGTTAATGAAGTTTTGAGAAAAATTATACAGAAATAAGGATTTCCTTAAATTTGAAATTAGGTTTGGAACGTGATTTTATGTTATCGAGGTTCGAATGTGATTCCGAGACCGGGAATAGTTCTGTTATGTCATTTATAACTTGCCTGCAAAATTTGATGTCATTCCGAGTGGTATAGGTCAGTCCGGCGCATTTTTATAGAAATCAAGAACTTGAAGTTTCTTAAGTTATGGTTTAGGGGTTTTGGTGGGGGGGGGGGGGATTTTGATATTTAGCGATGTTTTGGGTGTTCCGAAGGATCGAGCGAATCCGTATTATGATTTAGGACTTGTCGGTATATTTGGACGGGGGCTCGGGTGGGCCCAGGTGCCACCCGGACACCCAACGGGGCTAAAAACCAGCTAAAATAGTTGATGGTGCAACTGTTGCTGGTGTGACCGCAGGTGCGGTTGCCTACTCGCAGGTGCGGGACCGCTCGTGCGGTCCCAAGCATCACAGGTGCGACCCCAGGTGAGGTCCCCCATTCTCGTAGGTGCGGACAAAGGTCTGCAGGAGCGGAACCGCAGGTGCAGTAATCCCTCCGCAGGTGCGACCCCAGCCCCTCTTGCCCAGTTTCGCAGGTGCGGAATCCCTGTAGGCCAGGCAGTGCATAATCTTTAAAATACGGGATTTTTCCTATTTTCACCCTTCTCTTCTTCCTCAACCCCCATTGACGATTCCCAAGCTAGTTTTCCTCCATAACCATTTGGGTAAGTGGCTCTAACACTAATTCCTTCCATTCCTCTTCATTAATCACTAGAACCTTGGCCTAAAATCATGAAAACAAGGTAGAAATTAGGGGTTTTTGGGTAGGGTTAGGCTTATGGGATTTTGAGTAATCGGGTTTTGGTCCGAGCCTCGTGTTTGGACCAAGTGGGCCCGGGGTCAAATTTTGATATTTTTGGAAGAATGCTAGGAATTGTATATTTAGGCTATGGGATTGTATTAATGAGTCATTATTGATGTTAATAAGTTAATTATGTCTAGATATTGTCGTTTCAGAGTTGAATTCAAAAGGAAAGGTGGTATTAGAAGATTGAATTGCTATTCTTGGACCCGACGTAACTGTCTTGCCTTGCTTTGGTGAGGGAATAGGTATTGTATGCTATGTGCTAAGTGTTTATCATGTTCAATGCATAGGTGAGGTGACGCGTACCTATGCATTGTGTGTCAAACATGCCTGTGAGTCCATTTTTGATGAAATTCTTATTATTACTTCCATATTCAATGTATTATGAAATTTTCTCTACTTGGAAGTTGATTGTTGTTGAAAATCCCTGTTGATGAACTTGCGATGTAATGGTTCTATTGAGGACCCAACTATAAAGGATATACGTGAAAAGGTTGGTTATAGCTNATGGGGTCGGTTGTACTGATGCTACACCTGCACTTCTTTATGTTGTGCAGATCCCGCAACCGGACCCAGTGGACATCGTTAGAGGAAGTATCCTTCAGTCCACCTCGGAGATTGCAAGGTAGACCCGCAGACGTTCGTGGGCCTTGACGTCTCCTCTATCCCTTTTTATTCCTTCCTATCTTTTTAATTTATTTCCAAAGACAGTTGTATACCGTTATTGTTCAGCCCCTTGTTTGTAGTCATCTTTTAGTATGTTCGTGAGTTAGTGACTCCATATTCGGGGATTGTTACACGTATTGTATTTGTTTCTATCACTTAGTCCTGTTTTTATCTATTTCCGCTGTTAAAATTTGTAAACTATTTTTTGTTAATTCTGTTAATTCGGTGTTATCATGTTAGTTTAACTGCACACGTTTGCTTGTCTAGCGGGTTCAACGTTAGACGCAGTCACGGCCTGAAGGTGGGATTTCGGGTCATGACAAGTTGGTATCAGAGCAAGGTTGCTTAGGTCTCACAACTCACGGACAAACTTAGTAGAGTCTGAGGGATCGGTACGGAGACATTTGTACTTATCCTCCAGAGGCTGCAAAGTTAGGAATAACTTCACATCTTTCATTCTCTGTCGTGCCAATTAAATTCTAAACACTAATTGAGTCTCTAATTACTCTCTCGCAGATGGCGAGAACGCGTGCTTCCCTTGGTTCCGCTCAGCAGCCTGACACTCCTGCTACAGCTCCTACGAGGGGTCGAGGTCGAGGACGAGGCCATTCTAGAGGCCGAGGCCGAGGCCGGGCTCAGCCTGGAGCAGCAGCCCTAGTGGAGGATCCTTAGGTCGAGTTTGACGAGGAGATTCCAGTTCCGGCAGTCCCAGTTGGACCAACTCAGGTCCCAGAGGGGTTCATAGGTACCCCAGTACTTCAGGACGCTCTAGTCCGCTTAGTGGGACTCATAGAGAGTGTGGCTCAGGCCGGTCTTCTTCCTACTGCACCAGCTGGTTCTCAGGCTGGTGAAGGTACCCAGACTCCTATTATTCATACCCTAGAGAAGGTTGCCACTCTGTTTCAGACTCCAACACCTTAGACAGCCGGAGTAGCTCAGCCGGGTATTGTGGCACCGGCAGCTGAGAGAGCAGCTATGTCAGCAGATGCCCTATGGGGGTTGGATAGATTCACCAAGTTATTCACTGCTACTTTTATTGGTGCACCATCAGAGGATCCTCAGGATTATTTGGACAACTGCCATGAGGTTCTTCGTAACATGGGCATAGTAGAGTCCAATGGGGTTGACTTTGCTACCTTTCGGTTATCTGGCGTAGCCAAGACTTGGTGGAGGGATTATTGCTTGACCAGACCAGTTGGGTCTGCACCTTTGACTTGGATTCAGTTCTCAGAGGTATTCTTGGGGAAGTTCCTTCCCATTACTCAGCGAGAGGATCTTCGGAGGCAGTTTGAGCGTCTCCAGCAGGGTTCTATGTCAGTCACTCAGTACGAGACCAGGTTTATCACCTTAGCCAGGCATGCATTGATGATACTTCCCACTGATCGGGAGAGGGTTCGGAGATTTATTGAGGGTTTGGCCTAGCGTATCAGACTTCAGATGGCCAGGGAGTCAGGTACCGATATTTCCTTCCAGGATGTGGCCGATGTGGCTAGGAGGATTGAGATGATTTTATCACAGAGTGGTGGTCAAGTAGATGACAAGAGGCTCCGTCACTTTGGTAGATTCAGTGGAGCCTCATCTGGAGGCAGGGATTCTTGCGGTAGAGGTCAGTCACCCCGATCTTTTCAGTCAGCACTTCAGGTATCTCACCATGCACCGCCAACTCCTATTAGTGCACCTCCAGCACCTATCAGTGCACATCCGCTTCAGAGTTACCAGGGTGGTTATCAGGGTCGTCCGGGGCAGTTCCAGAGTCCCCAGCCATATCAACAGAGGTTGTGTCATTCTTGTGGTATTCCGGGGCACGTTGCCAGGTATTTCCCCCGAGCTTCTAGTGGTCCCCAGTATCAGGGTTCTCGTGCCATGGTTCCCGTGTCAGGCACACCCCCACCCCCTCAGCCAGCTAGGGGTGGTGGTCGTGGTGCCAGAGGTGGAGGTCAGACTCATAGAGGTGGAGCACATGCCATGAGGGGAATGGGTCAGGTCGCAGTAAGTCGACCCAGAGATGTTCAAATTGGAGGGGCTCAGCCCCAGTGCTTTGCTTTCTTGCCCGTCCTGATGCTGAGGCTTTTGACGCAGTTATTACAGGTACGGTTTCAGTTTGTAGCCGAGAGGCTTCGGTGTTATTTGATCCGGGTTCTACTTTCTCCTATGTGTCTTCATATTTTTCCCCTTATTTGAGCATGTCCCGTGATTCCTTGAGTACGGTTGTGCATGTGTCTACACCGGTGGGTGATTCTACAGTGGTAGATTGAGTCTACCGTGCTTGCTTGGTAGTTATTGGTGGTATGGAAACCCATGTTGATCTTTTGCTTCTTGATATGGTTGACTTTGATGTTATATTGGGGATGGGTTGGTTATCCCCCTTATTATGTTATTCTGGACTTTCATGCCAAGACAGAGACCTTGGCCTTGCCAGGGGTACCTCGTTTGGAGTGGAGGGGGACTCCTAGTCATTCTTCTTGTGAAACCCCACGTGTTATTTTTCTCTCTTCTCTTACGTAAAATACGTAACGTGGCGTGGTTATATAAGGTATATATGATTGCGTATAGCACATTGGGAGAATAAGACTGAAAATGTGTAGTAATATCAAGGAAACAAAACTAAAGCTTTAGGTCAAAGGAATCCCTTAAACAAAGGTTTGTGGTTAAAGAAATGACTCGGGTAGCACCCCGCATGTTCGGAAGGTTTAAGTTAACTTGCACCTGTGGGATAAGACTAAGAGTGTCTAATATGCTAAGAATAATGTGTTATGAGATATTATAATATCACACAGGTCACATGTTAATTTTCGGAGTCAAGCAAGTTGCGAAATAAAGGTCGGCAAAAGTTATCGTAAATTTCTCTAATAAACTTTCTAAACTTTGGATCAAATGTATCAGATAATTTCTCCTAATATATAAAGAGCTATGGGACCCCCAACCTACCGAATCGAAGGTCTGCGAGTCTAGTTCGGAACCAAAAAAACCTCACATCAAACCGACATCGGAGTAAGAAGTTATGACTG
>ML259086.1:813-46263 GCA_005239495.1 Nicotiana undulata
TAAAACTCGTATCTATTGATTCTCTTATTTCATTTTTTTTACCATATGGGTAGATAGATATTCTTTCCTTAGAGCTCCTTATTAAGAAACTAACACATCTTAGTACACACATGATCTGCTGAAGCCCTCACATTTACTCATCATAAGCATTTTGCAAAATTGAGTTCCTCTAACTCAACTCTTCCACAGCCACATTGCAATCTCTTACCATCCATCTTTCAAGATGTATGCATCGTCGTATTATAAATAAGATAGAATTGAGGAAATTGAGTTCTTACGATTGAGCTCTACCACACGATCTAGAGTAAGAAGAAAGAGTAACAGTCCTAAATGCCCTGTAGCCTCTTGCTTATAAGTGTGGTGCACAACACACCCATAAACAAGACTCTACTAGACACGGCTCATAGACAACCCCTACGACAGACCTGCTCTGATACCAAGTTTGTCACTACCCAAACTGGAGGATCATGACTAGCACCTGGGCCATACTTTCCGAGCACCAACGTACATTTTATCTAACCTTCTTATTATCTTTAAGGGATAATGAGATCAATATAAATGGTAGATATTGATCATGAACATACATCACATGGGATGACAAGATTGCTAAGAAACTACATAAAAGGTACGAGCTACAATGCTGCCATGAAAGACTATTACAACAAAAATTATCCAACAAGGCATATAAAACTATACATGAGTTGACACCTGTCTATGAGCCTCTAAAGGAGCATAAGTAATACAACATAGCCGGAACAGGGCCCCGACATACCCATAATATCTATAACAAAAATGCATACCAAGACCACGGCAAGTCCAGAGAAGGGATCTCGCCTATGACCGCTGAACTGGAAAGCTTATTATGGTGGGAGAGCTGTGTCTACCTGTCTATCAGGACCTGCAGCACGACATGCAGCGTCCACAAATAAAAGGACGTCAGTACGAATAAAGTACTGAGTATGTAAGGCTGGTCAATATAAATATGAACAATAATGTAAAGAGAGGTAGAGAAGATACCACCTGTAACATCTGAGTGCTTCTAAGAGACAGTAACATGAAATGCATGATACATATATAAACATAATTTTTTAAAACATCCGCCTCTGTGGGCATCATCATCATCATAGAACATTCGCCTCTGTGGGCATCATCATTATCATATCATACCCGGCCTCAAAGAGGACTCGGTAAACCCAACTGATCAGTGGTTGCACAATAGGTGCCATACCCGGCCGACTATAGCGCGGCTCGGTAGAGTAAAATAGATACATATATATAATGCATGCAGGACTCATTGGAATCATGTTCTGAACATTACGGAGTGACGTAAGGTCGATATTCTCCGTACACATCATTAGGGCTAACTCTTCATCGAGAATCTTATAACATCAGGAAGTACCAACAACATTGAAACTATAAGAATAAGAGAAGCAACCTCAACATCAATTGTTCCATAAGAAGGGAAACAATGTAAGTACTGCTAGCTTCTAAGAGTAGAGTATCTTTGGAAGCTCGTTCATTGCATTATGTACAATCGGAGTCGTGCAAAAGAAGGAAAGGGATAGCCTCACATACCTTGTATATACTGTCCCAACCTCAAGCTACGCAAATGTCACAACTCCTTAATCTACAATAAGAGAAACGACACTATCGTTATCGTTTAAGCGTCATAACTATTATGTATCGACCACAACCTATTTTACGATGAAACGGACAACACCTCCCCTATTTATATGACTTCACACACTAGTCAAAAAAATCACCTAACAACCCAAACAACATCAATAATAATCATATTGAGCCTCCCAAAATAGTCCACACATAACCTAATCACTTCACACATAAGACGACCACCGTAGTCGTGTCAAACGACCCGGAAATGTTACAACGAACGACCAGATCACAACCCTACATCTATATGGTGTTTATCCACACCCTTCCTCCTTCAAAACTCCTCAAAATAGTAGTAAAACACGCATCCCAACAGCAACACAAAACAGCCCGCTACAAGTCAAATAACTCGAACTCACGGCTTCCGATCACCGTCCCGTGAGTTCTAACTATTAGGGAACACATTTATAAACCTTCCTTGATATTTAAGCACTTAAATACAAATATTAGACGTTTCTTAACTATGAAGTAACTTCCAAAACTCTAACTACAAAGAAAAAGAAGAGGCGGTATAATGACACTTACGTCGTAGGGATCGTTTTGATGTTATTGCTTCTCGATTTCATGTACGGGATGATAGTCTTCTTTGAAACCCTAGTAGATAGCTTGAGGTTATGTTTATTGGTGTTCTCAGGTCGTTTTATGCTTAAATATGAATAGAAATCTGACCTAAGACACATATATATCTATTTTGGAAAAAGTCAAAGAGGTGCTAGCTTGGCACCCTAGGATTGGTCCATCGTCCGACGCTTATATCTTTTTATCCTGATGTCGTATGAACGAACGGTTAAAAGAGTTGGAAACTAAATTCCAAGACCTTAAATTTGGTATATAATATGTCCCAATATGACCTCATATAACACATGAAAGCTATTGCTCAAAACGCTCTAGTGATCCACCTACTTGTCATATATGGTGTCTGTGCAGCCTCGTGAAACTGAAAATATCTCTCTACTCCTACATCGTATTGATGAACGGCTTAATGAATTGGAAACTAGACTTGTATATATTCAATTTGGTAGGTAGATCATCCCATAATTATAAGTATATTGGGAGAAAAGTGCAGCTACATTCGACCTAAGGTTCAACAAATTTATGAATGTAACTTGTGAAGACCTATTCCAACTTCTGTTCCAAAACTTGCTTGACTTAAAAACGTAGCACACGACTATCATATGACAAAATTAACTTATAGAATAACCTACTTATAATTTAATTAACCATAGTCTCACCCTAAAGTACATGTTATAACATTCCAAACTCGTCGACTTTTGACGAAACTTATTATCTTCAATTGGTTTAGCTTCTAAGCTTTCCAACCCTCTTGGTACTCGTTATTCATGATCTTAAATATATGTAACCTCCAATGTAACATGATTAACTTACTTTATATTCCATCAAATATAATATTATTTCTGAGCTTACATCAATTGACTTACGATGTACTCTCACGTACGAAAACATGGGGTGTAACAATACAGTTCTGGTGGCAACACCTCTGTTGGACCTCGAATTTTCCACCTGAAGCGCCCATTTACCACTGTTATTGATGAAGATGTATATCCTGAGGTGTTGGATCAATTCAACAAGTGGTTATACAACAGCAGTGACAAAGGTTCAAAGAGGTTAGAATTCACAATTTGTCACTTTGATTCCAGCATTCTTCTATTACATATCCACTTCATTCTAATTTTTTATTTTATTTATATATTTATCTTTTTATAGGAGGAAGGCTCCTTATTCTATAAAGGACAACCAAATTAAGTCATGGTTAGACCTTGGAGTGGAGAAGGTTGACAAGAAGGATTGGTTCTTTTCCCTTGCACACCCCGGACAAGTACTCAATGACTCGGTAAGAACTAGTGTATCTAGTTTGTAGATATAATGTAGATAAATTGTAGATGTTTTGTAGATATGATTGTTGATGATTTTTTTCTGTTTGTAGTGTAATTGTTGTTATGTTGTAGCTTATGTAGATTATTTGAAGATGACTTGTAGTAAAAATTGTAGTTATGTTTGCAGAGATGATTGTAGATGATGTGTTTTCTTGTTTGTAGTGTAATTCTATTTATATTGTAGTTATGTGTACATTATTTAAAGAAGACTTTTAGTATAAATTATAGAGCTAGTTGTAGATATGTTTGTAGATGCTGTGTTTTCTTTTTTGTAGTGTAATACTAGGTATATTGTAGTTATGTGTAGATTATTTAAAGATGACCTGTAGTATAAATTGTAGAACTGTTGTAGGTACGATTGTAGATATTTTGTTTCTGTTTGTAGTTTAATTGTAGTTATATTGTAGTTCTATGTAGATTATCTGAAGTTGACTTGTTGTTTAAATGCCAATTATTTTGTTTGCAGCACATTGATGTTTTAATGTATTACCTGAGGAAAAGAGGCAAGTATGGCCCCCACAACAAGACCAGATTTACCACAATAAATTGTTTGTTCAAGACTAGGATTGAACAGGTTTATGATAAGTTCCAAAATTCTCCTCAGGAAAAGAAATTTTCTGTTGTTAAACCCCAAGATGTTGTAGCAGAATATTTATTGGGGTATAGACTACTTGCAAATGTTGCATGGGATGAAGTTGACTATGTCATCATGCCCGTGAACATTGTAGAAAAATTTCACTGGGTGTTAGTCATTTTCGACATTGCAGACAGGAAACTTTATGCGTATGATTCTATGGTCTCCTCAGCAATCATCAATTTGTTGAATCTTGTGTCGAAAAGTTTTCTGTTATTATCCCTTTATATTTGTCATGCACCGGCTTTTATGGGAAGCGTAAAGACATCAACTTCAAGAATACAAAGGCTTATGTTGAGAAAGTTGTAACAGACCCTCTTAACATTCAGTGGATCGTTGGAGAGATTCCACAGCAAAAAGAAGGATCACTGTAAAAAAAATATTCTTTCTTCCTATACATTTAATTATTTTTTGTTTCTAATCATTTGGTAAATATTGACATTTTTTTTGTTTTTGTAGCGACTGTGGTGTATTCGTTGCTGCCTTTGTGGAGTATGTTAGTCTTGGAGAATTGTCAATTCCCGCAGAAGACCTTTCTGATATTGACCAACATCGTAGACGCTATGGAGCGCTACTGTGGGACTATGCTAGAAAGAAGCAGGAAGATGGGGCAATTAGTGAGAGTGAGGTTACAGGTAGACTGGCAAGGAGAAAGGGTGCACCAGCATTGAATGAGAAAACAAGAGTCCAGAGAAAGAAGAAGTAGTGTGATGTCTATGTATGAAACATGTAGTACAGTAATTTCGTTGATGCTAGTTTGTAGGAGAAAGATAGTACATAAGTTTCTGAATATTTTTTTGTGTTTTTATTGTAGCAGACTTGCGCTACACTTACAATAGCTTTTGTTTTGTTAATTTCTATCTGGTTTAGTAGTTCACTTGAAAATAACCTATTGGTTTTATCTTCACTTGTTGAATATTTTTAGAGTACTTGTTCTTTATTATTTTAATATATAAATCCTTGCCAACTGAATTTTTATACTGTTATTTTATCAACAACAAAATATGTAGTTATTTTTTTGCTAGAATACAAATTATTTACAAATAATCTACAAAATATCTACAATCTGGGAAACACCTTATGTTTAAATTATAGAAAATATTGTATATAATTTGTAGAAAATATTTAAGTATTCAAGTTATCAATTCAAGTTAATTTAAAATGTCACGACCCAAATTCCATAAGTTGTGATGGCGCCGGACACCACTGTCAGGCAAGCCAAACCTTAATTAGTTGAAATTCATTTCCGTTTTATCATCTTCGAAATCGTTACCTTTCATTTCATTTCATAATCAAATGGATAAATCTTCGTTAATTAAATACAACAGGAATATCAATTTAATTTAATGAAATAAATCCCAACACAACCCCAGAACCTAGTGACACAAGTACATGAGCAACTTCTAAGGATTTACACAATTATATTGTCCGAAGAACAAATTGGATAAAGATTTTAAATTAAATACAAATACATAGAAGGGAAACTTTGTCAGCTGCGGAACGCCTCGGGATGATGCAACCCATCTAAGTCTCCAAGTCAACCACTGCTAAGAATGTACTTGTACAACAAAATGCACAACAAGTGTAGTATGAGTACGAAAAACAACGTGTACTCAATAAGTATCCCGCCTAACCTCAGAGAGGTAGTGACGAGAGGTCAAATTAGACACTTGCTAGAGGTCAATTTAGAATATTCAAGTGTGACAATAAGCGTGATCATCATAGACAATTAATTAAGTGCAGGAATAAATAATGTCAACTCTTTCCACATTTAACTTTAATTCCTCGTCATATTAATAACAATTAATCAACATGGGTGATTTAAGCAATTAACAACTTAATCAACAGGAAGGAACTACTTCTTCCTAATCTTTAGTAATTCTAAATCTCTATCATTTCAATTGACAACTTAATATTTCAGGCCAGTAATAAGGCAAAAATCATAGCAATTACACAGCAAATATCATGTGTAAGCAATGCCGAGGGTCAAACGGCGCGGACCAACAATAATAAATTGTGCAATGCCGAGGGTCGAACGACTCGAACCATAGATGCATCTATCTGCCCCGCTCGTGAATCGATCATGCGACACGGTTATACATACAAGTAAATAAGGCTAGCCTGCTCGCGAATCTTACCTGCGACTCAGGTGCTCATATGTACATAAATCCACATAATAAATCCGTATTTTATCAAGAAAGTAGTTTTTTTCTCAGGAAAGTGGTAAAATTCTTCTTAAAGGAACATGAAATATAGCATTCAAACCTTTATTTTTAAGCTCATTTGCCAAGTTTAATGACATTCGATAATTTAACCCTACCAGGTATACAATTATCCACATAGGAGATCAAATATCTTTCTAGATGATTAGGAAAATGAACCCTAGTTTTCTTCAGATATTCAGTTACGATTTCGATTATATTAGCAAATTAATATTACGGCAGGATCACAGGTACAACACGTAAAGCATGCTAGTGGGTCCTAGATTACCCGGACAAGGCATAATAGCAACTACGCACGGACTCCCGTCACCTCATACGTACGTAGCCCCAGAAGATAATAGCACATACTGGATTAATTCACATGGGGGGGGGAGACAATTCCCTCTCACAAAGTTAGAAAAGGAGACTTACCTCGCTCCGAAATTCCATAAACGGCCTCCAAGCCTTCCCGACGACTCCAATCGATGCACAACGCTCCAAAACTACCCAAATGATGATAAACCAATGAAAATATACTCAAATATTTGCTAAAAAATCAGATTATATAATTTCCCAACTCCGTTCAGTGAATTGACTAAAATGGCCTCGGGCCCACGTGCCCGGTTTCCCAAAATTTCGTGAAGATAAACTCTACCCATAGCATTACTAGCTCAAATACACAATTTACTCCTAATTCCATGCTCAAATTCGTGGTAAAATCCAATTTATCAAGTTTTCTAGGTCTTCTTCCGAAAATCTCAATTTCCTACTAGTTTCCATGTACAACCTTGTATTTAACTTGAAAACATGAAGGAGTTACTTACCTCGTGATTCCTGACGAAAACCCTCTCTTAAAGCTCTTCCAAAATCACCCACCCCAAAGAAGAAGTGAAGAAATGACCAAAAATTCTCGATTTTTAGAAAAATAATCCGCCCAGGCCATTTTCGCACCTGCGGTCCAATAGCCGCTCATGCGGCTCCACACCTGCGGAAATTCCATCGCAGGTGCGGCTCTGACTCAACCCAGCAACTCTCGCACCTGCGACCCTCTCCTCTACATCTGCGCATTCACAGGTGCGGAAACTTCATCGCACCTGCACTCCCAGCCCAGCTAGCCAACACTCGCACCTGCGGAAATTCCATCGCAGGTGCGGTCGCACCAGATGACAACAACTTCAGCTCTTTTCCAACTTCAACTTATGATCTGTTAACCACCCGAAATCCACCCGAGGCCCCCGGGACCCCGTCCAATTACACCAACTTGTCCCAAAACATAACACGGACTTGCTCGAAGCCTCAAATCACATCAAACAACATCAAAGCGACGAATCGCTCTCCAATCCAAATCTTTAAGAACTTAGGATTTCAAACTTCTACACTCGATGCCGAAACCTATCAAATCATGTCCGATTGACCCCAAATTTTGCACACAAGTCATATTTGGCATTACGGACCTGCTCTAACTTCCGGAATCGCATTCCAATCCCGATATCAAATTTTCCACTTCCGGTCGGATTCTTCAAAAACCCTTCAATTTTCTGTCTTTAGCCAAATGACTTCAAACTGACCTCCGGAAATCCGAATTCACTTCTGATCGCGCTCCCAACTCTAGATTCACCATACGAAGCTATTCCCAGACTCGAAATCCCAAACGGATGTCAATATCTCTGAAATACGCTTCAAGCCAAACCTAGGAAATTCCTTCAAAATGCTAACTTCCACATTATACGCCGAAACGCTCCCGGGTCGTCCAAATCCCGATCCGGACATACACCCAAGTCCAAAATCACCATACGAACCTGTTGGAACCTTCAGATCCTGATTCCGAGGTCGTTTACTCCAAATTCCAATCTGAGTCGATTCTTCCAATTTAAGGCTTCTGAAATGAATATTCTCCTTTCAATTCAACTCTGATCTTCCCGAATTTCAACTCCGACTATACGCACAAGTCATAATACTTGAAATGAAGTTGTTCATGACTTCCAACCGCTGAACGACGCGCTAGAGATCAAAACGACCGGTCGGGTCGTTACATAAAATCTTTTTATAGTTGTATTTGTAGATAAATTGTAGATAAAAATTAACTGCTATGTGAAGGACGCTTGAGATAATCAAAAAAGTGTTAGATTATATATATAGCAACCAATCATAAACAAATCAGTCTATGAAAGTATTATGTTAAAATAGAAAAAAAATTAAGAAACTAACTACATTATGATCTTA
The DNA here is from genome assembly GCA_005239495.1 of Nicotiana undulata. Classification (NCBI taxonomy): domain Eukaryota; kingdom Viridiplantae; phylum Streptophyta; class Magnoliopsida; order Solanales; family Solanaceae; genus Nicotiana; species Nicotiana undulata. Next base: position 9,438 of record ML259086.1, read on the forward strand.
AAAACTTCAACAATTACACACAAACTTCTGTTATACTAAACACACTAATAGTTCTTTTGGAATACTCTGTTAACTACATGAAATTTATTTCTTTTTGGGCGCATTCTTGCAAGATCTTTTGTTATGCCCTTCACCTCCACAGTTGCCCCATGACACCTTGTACTTTTTTTACTTTAGTTCATCATATGTTTTGTATCTTTCCTTTTGAGGTCTTCCTGGTTTCCTTTTCTCTCCCGTAGGTGGATGTACTACTTCATCAGATATATGTTGTGGCACATTCCATTTGCTTTCATCAGGCAATGGATTTACTGGTATTTCATACGTACGCAATAGGCTCTCCCTTGTGTAAAACGGCGAGCAATAGTTTTCATAAGATTCATTCATGTGCCTTAAAGCAGCCAAAACATGCGCACATGGAAGTTCATCAAGCTGGAACTGGCCACATCTACATTTCTTATTTTCAAGACACACAATGTACCGCTTCACACCATCTATCACAGTAAGGATATGATCTGTTGAAGCCCTCACCTACAATTACATAACAAACAAAAATCAAATTATTTACAATAAGAATACAAATTATCTACAAATCATCTACAATCTACAAATTATCTACATTATATCTACAAATTAGCTACAATCTGGAAATACTGTATATTAATATATTATTTTTTTGCACCAAATAAACAGATCTTACCTTAAGCTTCTGCGATAATGTTCTGTTGTTCTCCAATTCTTTGTTGAATTTTGACCCAAGGTATGTGAAAGTACCCTTTGCTTTCAATAACTTCTCGTTAGTCCAATGTTCAAGAAGAGTCCTCATATACTCTAATAGTTATGCTATCGGAAGCTCTCTTGCATCTTTTGTTACATCATTCAACGACTCTGCAATGTTTGATGTCATAGTCCAAGTTCTGTTCACCGTTGCATGTACTCTTGACCATCTATGATAGCCAATATCATATAAGTATAATTTAACACGCTTGTCTATCTCTTCAATCTTCGACATCCTTTCATTAAATTCATCAAGAGTGTATGATCGTGCTGTGGAAAAGTACAATTCGCTTAATTTTAGATGACCCTTCTTGAACTTTGCCCTTATATTTGTCCAAATATGCCACATGCAAGAGTAGTGTGGCATGCCCGGATAGACAATTGATGCTGCCTTCAGGATACTCTCATTCCGATCTGAAACAACACACATTGAAGGTCTTTCACCATATGCTTGCTTGAATTGCTCAAAAAACCACTTCCACGATGCGTCGTTTTCCGAATCAACCACAGCATATGCCAAAGGCAATATTGTACCTACATTATTAGTCAAAAAATAATTAACTAGCAGCTTTGAAAATACATATAAAAACACAAATACATATAAACTACAATATATCTACAAAGTATCTACAATTTATCTACATTTTATAAACTGTCTACAAAATATCTACAATTTTACCTGTTGCATCCATTGTGCTGGCTGTCAGCATTATCGCCCTTTATGCTGACTTTAAGAAAGTCCCATCAACCACTACTACTGGCCTACAATGTTCCCAACCACTGATTGATGTACAAATAGCAACAAATGCATATAAGAAGCATTCATCTGCTATCTTCTTCAATTTTACAACAGAACCAGGATACGTCTTCTCAAGAATATAAAAATATTTTGGTAATTTGCTGTAGGAGTCAGCAGGATGACCTCTCAAAAACTGTAAAGCCTTTTCCTTTGCTCTCCATGCTTGCATGTAGCTTAGGTTCACTCCGTGTTCGGACAACATGTCAGTTTGTATGTCCTTTGGTGTGTAAACTGTCTTGGGATCACAATACTTTGGAATAACCATGCTACCAACTACAACTGCAGTAGGTTTGCGCTGTATGAATGTATTGTCCATTAAGGAGCATGTGTGTTGGCGGTTGAAACTTCTGACTTTGAACATTGCAGAATCATTAATGGATGTTGCCTTGAAGTGCCAATTACAGTTTTCACCAACGCATATAAGCCAGTAGCTACCAAAAAAATACAATTTTAATACTGGTTATCAATGTAGATGTAGAAAAAAAGACTATGTTAACATAAAGCAATACACTATACAATATAACTACAATTCATCTACAATATTGACAAACACATATCAGCAGGAAAATACTGTTTATAATGATCTTTTAACCATTCAGATCTTCATACCTTCTGTGGCTAGATCTTTTAACCCTGAATTGGAACTTGTGCATGACAGAATAGTGCTTCATTGAAGTTGCAATTGTTTGCTTGTCTTGGTACATTTGTCCTTCTTCAATAACACTTTGTGTACTTTCAGTTATTATTACACTTTCATATTCCTCTATATCTGGAGATGCTGGCATATCAAGTAACTTTAGTGTTCCAGACGAACCTGCATGAAAATAAAGATAAATACTGTAATTACCATTTGTAGAATCTTTGTAGATAATTTATAGATGAAGAGAAATTATGTAGTCAACATTTTTTTCCCACATAAAATGTAGTTTAATTATAATATAAATGTAGTAATTTTGTAGATACTGTCAAAAACAATACTGCTATATATATAAGTACATTGATATGTAGTTTATTTGTAGATAAATGTAGATATCTTGTAGATATTACCACAAAATCCAAATTTCATAGAATTTGTAACAGAACGAACCTGCACTTGTGTTCTCATTGGTGATACTCAATTCCATATTGAACTCGCGAACAGTTATACATAGCGGATATGATCCTAGATTTTTATTCTCCTCTTTTGTCTCCATATATACATGAACACCCATATCATTCCTAGTCTCCATTGGAGGACAATGCTAGTTCACAATGTATTTGATTTCTACAATTTTTTCCGAAGTATCAATCATTAATTGCTCTGCAATTGTAGAAATCAATATACTGTAACTGGCATCCTCATCGAGCACAATGCCATCAACCTGAAAATCTCTAAATCTGCCATAGTTATCCCAATTCCCATTCAATTGTTGCATAATTGGAATTTTGGACATGATTGCGTTTTGTTGCAGAAGAATTGTTGAAGATTTTGTTGCTTTTTTGATTTGTGGATTGAGAAAAAATGTCGAAGAACATAGTATCGGCAGAACAGAGTTGCTAGAATTTGAAATTGAAGATAACTTTTAATTCGTGATTTTCGTTTCAAATATGATTTGAAAGTCGCTAGATTCAATTAGAATATTTAGTTCCATATTTGTAGCGCGCCTAATTAAGAAGGAATCAGTTCCTAATAATCGGTATTTAATGAATGGTATAATTTTTGTAGAATAACTGTTAACAGAACGGGTAAATATGAAACTATGAACATTTTTTGTAATAAGGTTTCATATATGGTATAGGAAGGAAAAAATCCTTATTGCATTTCAATGAACATCAGCTCCTCAAAATAATTCACTTAAAATTTTACTTAGTTTTATAAGCCAACAAATAGGGGTTTTATATATATATATATATATATATATATATATATAATATAGGCCAACAAATAGTTTATATATATGATTAGGTGTTTACATCAAGCTAATAAATGTAATATATATGCTTAATTAGTTAGATAGGTGTTGGAAAAGAAAGAGAGTGCATATGCATATGAAATATTGATATGTAATCTTTAGGTAGAAGGGAAACTTCATTATTGATTGACTAAAAGAGTACCATGATTAAATGCATTCCCTTTTTATATTTTGACAAGACAGAGTCACTTGCTTAGTAAATTGATGGAAAGATAGAAAACAAACAATTATTCTATGCATAACCAACTTTTGAGAAAATGACTCTTGTATTTGTGTAGTGATTTTATTGGTAGGACAGATAGGACAATTAGTAGCAGAAGTTAGTTACTTTCTATGGCTTTTATAGTAAAAAAAAGCCTAAACAAATTTGCATTACACAAGGTTCAAAAAAGAGTTTTACTCTAAGGAAGTGATATAAATAATCTATCATAATACAAACATTAATTATTATTTTCATAGTTCGAACCCGCGATCAATAAGTCACATAGAGACAACTACCGTTGCTCCCGGGCTCCCTCCAACTTTGACCAATAGTAAAAATCCTAAACAGACCTACCATTTACTTGTCCAGTGCTGTTTCTCAAGGAGAGGATATCAAAACTAGGAGATTTACACTAAAATTAGCCGAATTTACTGCTTATATTTTTAATCTATACACATAAATTATATATATATATATATATATATATATATATATATATATTATAATATTATACATCTGTTAATTATTTTTAGTTTAATCGACTGAAGATGACTATTTAGATTAATTCTTTTACAAAAATAATTAAAAAATGATTCCTATTTACACCAAATCTTCGTGAATTTTCTTATTGCATCATTTGCAGTGATGGCTTCATATCCATTTTGGAAGGTGCTAAGGCTCACATGTAACATGGTCAGGTGAAAAGCAACTATGTGCCCATGCTTTTTCAGAAGCAAAAATTAATACAATAAAATTCTTCTAAATTATCATATTTTTGTCAGTTTCTTATTTAAATTATTCGGTGTCTCTAAAACCCCCTGAATAATATTGCCTTTCATATTAAAACCCTCGTTGCATTCTTAGAGGTGTGTATAGTGCACACTTCTAATTATCTAAAAAACGTGTCATGTGGCACTACACGTGGCTATTTAACCCAGTCTACAATTACCATAAAATAAAAAAAATATTTGTCAGTTACCTACTTAAACTATCTAGTGCCCCCAAAACCCTTCTGGACATTATTCCCCTATATATTAGAACCCCATTTTGAATTCTTAAATGTGCGTCTATCTAACTATATTAACTTGTAGTTTGTACAAAATTTTTGGTGTAGTTTACTCATGACGTATTTCTTTCGGATGATTGATTAATTTTAGGAGTTTTGGCCAAACTAATATCTAATGTAATGGGTTAATTTTAGGTTTAACTCTGGTTGCGCTTTATACTAGACTCCAAATGAATAATTCATTATTTACATTCACTTTGCAGCAGAATAAAAAATAAATAAAGTCATATAGTATTGCATTTGTGAAAAATCATCTTCTATTACATAAACAAGACTACACAAAATAAAGTTTCGCAAATAAGAAATTAATCAGCCAACAACTACATTCTCGAATTCTAAATTACACAAACAAGGTTTAAGAGATTCAATTTTTTTCTTTACAACAAGGTGTTGGATTAATAAGAAGATTTAAATTAGTGTTCTTTCAACAATATATGTAAGACATGAAAGAACACTAAAAAAACAAGAGCGAGAGAGAAATGTTTTCTAGAAGGAACCCATATGTAGAACTGAAGGAGTAAGGTAAAAAAAATTGAAGAAGAAAATGAAAAAAATAAAAAGAAAGGTGAAAATGTCACGACCCAAATTTCTCCTATAGGTCGCGATGGCGCCCAACATCATCGCTAGGAAAGCCAATGGTGAACTAGACATGTTTTTGTTCTTTTTAAAAATTTCAATGTTGTTGATTATTATTTATAAAGTAAATGAGAAGTGGAAAATTTAATAAAGTAAAGCGTAAACATATAAAAGAGAAAATATGATGAAATAATTATTCAAAAGCCATAAAGTGTCTACTACCATGTTCTCAAGACCCGATATCACCAATGTATGAGCAACTAGTAGAATATACAAAACCCCTATGCTACTGTCTGAAATGAGATAGAAAGAAAGTAAATACAAAAGAGGGAGATTGCGGATGCTGCAGAACAGACTCAGAGAGCAGCTCACCACTATGCCTCAGGATAACGGGGGGTGCGCGCCTGAATGAACACCAGATGCACCTACCTCAGGCCCTGCACGTTAGGCAGACAAAAATTAGGGAAACCAAAATTATTAAGAATATTCGGGCAAATATTAAAGGAATCACAACTAACGCTAAAACAAAAGAGATTATTAAGAATATTTAAACCAACATTAAGGTAAACATAAAGAATCGAACACAAAAAGGAAAGGTTTACTAGAATCGGTAAGACGGGAAATGATTCAAAACCCTAGTTTTTTAGGGAAAGTACGAAAGCAATAAAAAAATACAAGATAGGTAAAAATCACACGAGATGAGATATACAGAAGCAGAATAGTGTTACTAAATAAAAAAAATCGGACCTATTTAGGTCTAATGAAATGGTTTGAAAACCCTAATTTAAAGTAAGTAAGAATCTCTGGAAGATATGAACATGATCGTTACTCACAAAGAATCAAAGACGAATATAGATGGAACAGCCACAGAAATCAGAGAGTTGACCCGATTTGGTTCAATTTTGGAAAGATTTGCTTGCCATGTTAGGCAATCAACTAAATAGGATCATAGATGAGTAGCCAGTAGTGAGGATAGGCGAATAAGGTAAGGGAATCCATGGTGGATTCCGATTTAGGGTCGAATTTGGGAGGGTTTGGAAGAATGGCGGCTAGGGTTCATGAGGGGTGAGAGACGAGAGAGTGTGAGGATACAAATGCGGCGGGTTGGTAGGAAATTGTAACAACCCGATCGGTCGTTTTGCGTTATCAGACCCTGTTCCCCTAAATGAAACTTCCCATAGCGGATTATTTTGATTTAAGACTTGCAGGGACGGGTGATTCGGGATTTAGAAGTGTTTAGAGCAGTATAGGAACACTTAGTTCCTTAAGGTTGGCCTTTTTGGCCAAGTTTGAATTCGGTCAACATTTTGAGTAAACGACCTCAAAATCGAGTTCTGAAAGCTCCAGTATCTTCGTATGATGATTTCAGACTTGGGCGTATGTTCGGAAAGGGTTTTCGATGACCCGGGAGCATTTCGGCGCCCGATATAGAAATGAGAAATTCCTTAAGTTTGAAATTTGGTTTGGAATATGTTTTTGTGTTATCGAGGTCCAAATGGAATTTTGAGACCGAAAATAGTTCCGTTATGTCATTTATGACTTGCCTGCAAAATTTGGTGTCATTCCGAGTAGTATAGGTAGGTTTGGCGCATTGTTATCGAATTCAAGAACTTGAAGTTCTTAAGTTATGATTCTAGGGGTTTTGGGATATGATTTTGAGTTTTGGCATTGTTTTTAGTGTTCCGAAGGCTCGAGCGAATCCGTACCGTGATTAAGGACTTGTGGGTATATTGGGACAAGGGCTCAGGTGGGCCCAAGTGCCTCACGGGAACCAAACGGGGCTAAAATCTAGCTGATGTAACTACTGGTGCACCTGATCTGGTGTGATCGCAGGTGCAGTTGCCTAGCCGAAAGTGCGGGACCGCTCATGCGGTCCTAGGCATCGCAGGTGCGGCCCCGGGTAAGGTTGCCCCTTTTCGCAGGTGCGGGCTCCACTCCAAAAGTCTGATATTGCCCCCCATGTCCCATTTCCGCAGGTGCGAGACCGCAGGTGCGTTCCTTGAGTCGCAGGTGCGAAAACACTGTAAACAGTGTGGTTCTTTTAAAATACGGGATTTAGTTCATTTTCATCATCTTCCTTCCACCATTGTCGACCTAGGGATCTTGGGAAAGGGCAAATTCACCTATCTACTGAAGAGGTAAGTAAATTCTACTTTAGTACTAGTATAATACATGAATTACTAATTAAACTAGCTACTAAATTAGTGAAAATTAAGAATTTGGGTAGTAACCTAGGAATTTCGGAAATTTAGAAACTTACACGTCAATTTGCTATGAAATCAAGTAAAATTCATATATTAATGATCCTTAGGCTATGGGTGAGTGTTTCCTTCGAGAATTTTTGGAATTCGAGTGTGCAGGCCCGGGGGCGAATTTTGGGATTTCTTCAAGAATGATGAATTTACTAAATAAGTAGGAGAATTTCCATACTTTGAGCATGAATTGATATATTTGTATAACATGTGGCTAGTTTCGAGTCCTCGGGTGTAGAGTTCGGAGTTTTGGGCGCGTTCTGGGTCCGAGAAGTAGATTCGACATGAGGTGAGTCTCCTTTCTAACCTTGTAAGAGGGAATTGTCCCGATAGGTGATCTAAATTCTATGTGTTGTTGTTTGCGGGGGCTACGTATGCACAAAGTGACGAGAGTCCGTACGTAGCGGCTATTATTAATATGTCCGGGTAGTTAGACTCACATCATGCCTTGTATTCTTTCCTGTAATGCATTATATGTTATGAACTCATGTTATATGTAGTATCATTTCCCTGATATCTTATAGAATTGGGTAATTGGAAGAAGTTGTTTATGGAAAGCAAATGTTGATGATTATTGTGTGTGTATGTGACCGCTTCGCAATTTATATTCCGCGAGCAAAGTGTGACTTTCCCCCACTCTCATGGGAGCGGGCCATATGCCACGGCAGATTGAAAGACGCACTTATGGTTCGGGCCGTTCGACCCTCGGCAGTGCGCAGGTATGATTATGGCAAGTTGCACTTATCGTTCGTGTCGTTCGACCCTCGGCAGTTCACATATATGGTTATTTTATGGCTCAAACTTGTTGTCCTTACTCTGTATGCGCATGCTAGATTGTTATTGATTTCACGGACATTGATTTGACAGATATTTGGGGGAACTGAAGTAGTAATTGTGTATTTACTTCCAGCACTTACTTGGATTTTGTGCCTTATATGTATTTGTTGTTTATTTCCCTTACATGCCTACCGCTTTTATCATATACTGTTATATTATACTGTTGGACCTTAGTGAGTGTCAAGTCGACCTCTTGTCACTACTTCTTCGAGATTAGACGGGATACTCACTGGGTACATATATATTTATGTACTCATGCTACGCTTCTGTACTTAATTGTACAGGTTCTGAGGCTGGTGCATCTGGTTATCAGGCCGGAGCTTGATTCTGATCATAGTTGGACCTGACTTCACGGTGAGCTGCTTTCCCTGACGATCCTCAGCAGCACCCTAGAGTTTCTTTTGCTATATTATTGTCTATTCCTTTCAGACAGTAGGACTGTATATATTATATCTTGTATATCCTGTTAGTATGCCCGTATGACTTGTGACACTATCTCCTGGCACACACATAGTAGTTATTATGGTTTATGATCTGTATATATATAGGCTCACGCCTCCTTATGGTTGCTTTTGATTTAAAACTGGCTAATTACCCCTTTTCGGTTAAAGTATTAAGTTTTAAAACTTGGTTTATGATGAAATGTTTAATCAAATAAGGAGGAACCCTTAGTAATTGAGTGTTGGCTTGCTTGTCCCCGCTGTTGGGCGCCATCACGACTTGAAGTAGGATTTTGGGTCGTGACAACATGGTATCAGAGCTCTAGGTTCACGTAGGTCTCACAAGTCACGGGCAAACATAGTAGAGTCCTGAGGATCGATACGGAGACGTCTGTATTTATCTTCGGGAGGCTATAGGGTGTTAAGAAATATCTCTTTATTCATATTCTATCGTGCAGTCGATGGTTTACTAAAACTCATCCTTCTATTCTCTCACGATGGGGAGGACGCGTGCATCCGATGTTCCAGACCCGGGAGATGCTGCTACCCCCGCTGTTAGAGGCTGTGGTAGAGGCTGGGGGAGGGCACCGGCCCGAGGTAGGGGACGAGGGCATCCCGGAGCTATTCTGGTTGCACCACCACCATAGGATCCTATTATAGAGGGGCATGACGAGGTGCCTCCAACAGATCCTGCTCCAATGGATTTCATGACGGCGCAAGGATTCCAGGAGGTCATGGGCCGTATGATGAGATTTATGGACACCATGTCCCAGGCTGGTTTATTTCTAGTAGACCCTTCCACTTCTCAGGCGGGAGGGGGAGTCCATACCCCTACTGCCCAGGCTGCAGGTCAGACATAAGCACTACATCATACCCCGAGTACACTGCCCGTGGGTGGGGTTTAGCCTGTAGCAGCACCTGAGCCCAAACCAGCTGCGGACAGCGATCCGCAGAAGTTATTGGATAGATGGACTCGATTGCACCCTCCAGTCTTTGGGGGTGAGCGAGGCGAGGACTCCCAGGAATTCATTGATAGGTGCAGGGACAGACTGTACAACATGAGGATATTAGAGTCTCATGGAGTGGATTTCACTACTTTTCAGTTAGAGGGCAAAGCTCGCAGGTGGTGGCAGTCCTACATTCTCAACAGGCCAGCAGATTCTCCTCCTGTCACTTGGGAGCAGTTCACTCGAATTTTCCTGGACAGATATACTCCACCCTCTGAGAGTGAAGAGTTGTGGTATCAGTTTTAGCAGCTAGAGCAGGGACAGATGTCAGTGACAGATTATGAGGCCAGATTTTCAGAGTTGTCACGCCATGCACTCATGATACTACCTACTGATGCTGAGAGAGTGCAGAGATTTGTGGTTGGGTTGTATCCAGGTATTAGGTCCACCATGGCCCGAGAGGTGGAGATGGGTACTCCCTATCAGCTTGTGGTCGAGATAGCTCGTCGGATTGAGGGGTATCGGTTGAGGAGCAGGGAGCAGGGGCAGCAGGACAAGAGGGCTAGATTCTTTGGAGATTTCAGAGGTGCCCCAGCTAGGGGCAAAGGTTAGTTTAGCAGTGGCCAGCCCAGCAGGCCTTCATATTCATTACCCCCACCACATCCCCGAGGTGTTCCAGCGAGACCTTAATTCAGTGCCATGCCAGATCGTTCCTACCGCCCTCCAGCTATTCAGAGTTCACCCGGCGGGTATTCCATTCATCAGAGATCCTCCAGTTCCTACTTCAGTGTTATGCTAGAGGGTCCACATCACTCTCCGTCCATTCAGGGTTCTTCTTCAGGGCAGCAGGCTATGGTACCTAGAGGTTGTTACGAGTGTAGGGAGCCAAGTCATAGTCATTGTCCCAGGTTTCGGGGCAAGGTAGTGCATCAGGGTTATCAGCCGATGGGTCCAGGACCAGCAGTCCGACCACCTAGAGGTGGAGGAAAGGTTGCTAGGGGTCGTCCTAGAGGTGGAGGCCGGTCAGAGGGAGGTCAGTCAGCTCTTGTTCACTCTGGTGGAGCTCAGTCTTCTGGCGCTCCAGCTAGATTCTATGTCATTCCGTCCAGATCAGATGCAGTGTCCTCCGACGCCGTAATCACAGGTATTATCTCAGTATGTGGTAAAGAGGATTTAGTATTATTTGATCTAGGATCCACCTACTCATATGTTTCAGGATTATTTGCTCATTTTCTGGATGTTCCTCGTGAATCCTTGGGTTCTCCTATATATGTTTCCACTCCTGTGGGCAATTCGGTGGTGGTAGACCGGGTCTATCGGTCTTGTGTGATTACATTCTGTGGGTTCGAGACCAGAGCGGACCTTTTGTTGCTCGATATGGTTGATTTTGAGGTTATTCTTGGCATGGATTGGCTATCTCCTTATCATGTCGTGCTAGATTGCCATGCCAAGACAGTTACTTTAGCCATGCCTGAGTCGCCTTGGCTGGAGTGGAGAGGTTCCTCAGTTAGTGCAGCCAGCCGGGTTATTTCATTCCTGAAGGCTCGACATATGGTCGAGAAGGGTTGTCTGGCCTATCTTGCTTATGTGCGGGACACCACCGCCGAGTCTCCGACGATTGATTCAGTGCCAGTTGTTCGAGAGTTTGCTGATGTATTTCCTTCAGACCTTCCAGGCATGCCTCCGGATCGTGATATTGATTTCTGCATTGATGTAGCTCCAGGCACTCAGCCTATTCCCATTCCCCCGTACCGCATGGATCCGAAAGAGCTGAAGGTTTTTAAGGAGTAGCTTGAGGAGTTGTTGGCTAAGGGGTTTATCCGACCGAGTGTATCGCCGTGGGGTTCTCCAGTTCTATTTGTGAATAAGAAGGATGGGTCTATGCGGATGTGTATTGATTACCGTCAATTGAACAAGGTTACCATTAAGAACAAGTATCCTTTGCCGTGCATTAACGATTTGTTTGACCAGTTGCAGGGTGCTCGTGTGTTTTCTAAGATTGATTTGAGATCCGGATATCATCAATTGAAGAATCGGGCTTCAGATGTTCCGAATACTGCTTTTCATACGAGATATGGCCATTATGAGTTCTTGGTGATGTTATTTGGCTTGACTAATGCCCCAGCAGCATTCATGGACTTGATGAATAGGGTGTTCAGGCCATATATTGATTCCTTTGTCATTGTATTCATAGATGATATCTTGATTTACTCACGTAGCCTGGGAGAGCACGAGCAGCATTTGAGGTTTGTGCTCCAGGCCTTGCGGGAACAGAAGCTATATGCTAAGTTCTCCAAGTGTGAGTTTTGGTTAGATTCTGTGGCATTCTTGGGGCATGTGGTATCCGGAGAGGGTATCAAGATTGATCCTCAGAATATTGAGGCAGTTTAGAGTTGGCCGAGTCCTACTTCAGCTACAAAGATCATGAGCTTTTTGGGCCTAGAAGGCTATTATCGCCAATTTGTGGAGGGGTTTTCCTCGATTGCAGCTCCATTGATTAGATTAACTCAGAAGAGTTCCCCGTTCTGATGGTCTGACGAGTGTGAGGCGAGCTTTTAGAAGCTCAAGGCGGCATTGAATTCAGCACCAGTTTTGGTATTGCCTTCCAGTTCTGGGATGTATACAGTGTATTGCGACACTTCACGCGTTGGCTTGGCGTGTGTGTGATGCAGGAAGGGAGAGTTATTGCTTATGCTTCGTGCCAGCTGGAGGTTCATGAGAAGAATTTCCCTGTGCACGATTTGGAGTTGGCGACGATTGTTCATGCTCTTAAGAATTGGAGGCTCTACTTGTATGGAGTGACCTGTGAGGTTTATACAGACCACCGCAGCTAGCAGCACTTGTTCAAACAGAGGGATCTTAATTTGAGGCAGCGCAGATGGCTTGAGTTGTTGAAGGATTATGATATCACCATTCTTTATCATCCGGGCAAGGCAAATGTGGTAGCAGATGACTTGAGCAGGAAGGCAGAGAGTATGGGAAGCTTGGCTTACATTGCAGCAGGGGAGAGACCTCTAGACTTGGACATTCAATCCTCGGCTAATATCCTAGTGAGGTTAGACCTTTCAGAGCCTCGTCGAGTTCTTGCACATGTGGTTGCTCAGTCTTCGTTACTGGGGGAGATTAAGGCTCGGTAGTATGATGATCCGTGTTTGGCAGAGCTACGGGAGACAGTGATTCAGGGCAGGGCCAAGGAGGTTACCATTGGAGAGGATGGTGTTCTGAGACTTCAGGGCCGCTTATGTGTTCCTAATGTTGATGGCCTGAGGGAGAGGATTCTAGAGGAGGCACACAGTTCTCGGTATTCTGTTCATCTTGGTGCTACGAAGATGTATCGTGATTTGAAGCAACACTACTGATGGAGGCGGATGAAGAGGGACATTGTGGAGTATGTGACTAGGTATCTTAATTGCCAGCAGGTGACGTATGAGCACCAGAGGCCAGGAGGCCTACTTCAGCAGATGCCCATTCCTGAGTGGAAGTGGGAGTGCATCACCATGGACTTCGTGGTTGGGTTGGGTCGGACTTTGCGGAAGGTTGACGCGGTTTGGGTCATTGTGGATAGATTGACCAAATCGGCGCATTTCATTCCAATGCCTACTACATATACTTCTGAGAGGCTAGCCTAGATCAACATTCGGGAGATATTCCGGTTGCACGGTGTGCCAGTGTCTATTATATTAGATCGAGGTCCTCAGTTCACATCGCATTTCTGGAGAGCATTGCACAGTGGGTTAGAAACCTAGATAGACCTTAGCATAGCATTTCACCCTCAGACTGATGGTCAGTCGGAGCGTACAGTTCAGATATTGGAGGACATGCTCAGGGCATGAGTGATTGACTTTGGAGGTCAGTGGGACCAGTTCTTGCCCTTGGCCGAGTTTGCCTACAATAACAGTTATCAATTCAGCATCGAGATGGATCCATTTGAGGCTTTGTATGGTCGGCGATATCGTTTCTCCTATCGGGTGGTTTGAGCCTGGCGAGGCTAAGTTATATGGCATCGACCTGGTGAGGGAAGCTTTGGATAGGGTGAAGTTGATTCAGGAGAGGCTCCGCACAGCATAATCCAGGCAGAAGAGTTACGCGGATCAGAGGGTGCGCGATGTATCATTTATGGAGGGAGACAAGGTTCTGTTGAAGGTCTCACCGATGAAGGGTATTATGAGATACGGGAAGAAGGGCAAGCTGAGTCTGAGGTTTATAGGTTCCTTTGAGGTGTTGAGGCGTGTTGGGGAGTTTGCTTTTGAGTTAGCCTTGCCTCCCAGTTTATCAAGAGTTCATCCGGTCTTTCATGTATCCATGCTCCGGAGGTATCACGCCGACTTCTCTCACGTGGTTGATTTCAGCACTATTCAGTTGGATGAGAGGTTGGGCTACGAGGAGGAGCCAGTTGCTATTATTGATAGACAGGATCGCCAGTTGAGGTCCAAGAGAGTTTCTGACGTAAAGGTCTAGTGGAGGGGCCAATCAGTCGAAGAGGCAACTTGGAAGTCCGAGGAGAACATGCGGAGCAGATATCCGTATTTATTCAGCACTTCAGGTATGATTACAGACCCGTTCGAGGACGAACATTTGTTTAAGAGGTGGAGAATGTAACGACCTATCGTTATGTGTTATCAGACCCTGTTCCCGTAAATGAAACTTCCCATAGCGGCTTATTCTGATTTATGACTTGCGGGGACGGGTGGTTCGGAATTTAGAAGTGTTTAGAGCAATATAGGAACACTTAGTTCCTTAAGGTTGGCCTTTTAGGCCAAGTTTGACTGCAGCCTACATTTAGAGTAAACGACCTCAGAATCGAGTTCCGACAGCTCCAGTAGCTTCGTAAGATGATTTCGGACTTGGGCGTATGTTCGGAATGGGTTTTCGATGACCTGGGAGCATTTCGGCGCCTGATATAGAAATGAGAAATTCCTTAAGTTTGAAATTTGGTTTGGAACGTATTTTTGTGCTATCGAGGTCCGAATGGAATTCTGAGACCGGGAATAGTTCCGTTATGTCATTTATGACTTGGCTGCAAAATTTGGTGTCATTCTGAGTAGTATAGGCTGGTCCGGCGCACTTTTATCGAATTCAAGAACTTGAAGTTCTTAAGTTATGATTCTAGGAGTTTTGGGATAGGATTTTGAGTTTTAGCGTTGTTTTTAGTGTTTCGAAGGCTCGAGCGAGTCTGTACCGTGATTTGGGACTTGTGGGTATATTTGGACGAGGGCTCGGGTGGGCCCATGTGCCTCTCGGGCACCAAACGGGGCTAAAAACCAGTTGATGTAACTGCTGGTGCACCTGATCTGGTGTGACTGCTGGTGCGGTTGCCCAGCCGCCGGTGCGGGACCGCTTCTGCGGTCCCAGGCATCGCAGGTGCGGCCCCATGTGAGGTTGCCCCTTTTCGCAGGTGCGGAAGAACTTCCGCAGGAGCGCAGCCGCAGGTGCGGTCTCCACTCCGCAGGTGCGAGATTTCCCCCCTCCCCCCTGTCCCATTTCCGCAAGTGCAAGCCTTGGCTCGCATGTGCGAGACCGCAGGTGCGGTCCTTGAGCCGCAGGTGCGATCCTTGAGCCGCAGGTGCGAAAACACTATAGACAGTGTGATTCTTTTAAAATACGGGATTCAGTTCATTTTCATCATCTTCCTTCCACCATTGTCGACCTAGGGAGCTTGGGAAAGGTCAAATTCACCTATCTACTGAAGAGGTAAGTAAATTCTACTTTAGTACTAGCTTAATACATGAATTACTAATTAAACTAGCTACTAAATTAGTGAAAATTAAGAATTTGGGTAGTAACCTAGGAATTTAGGAAATTTAGAAAATTACACGTCAATTTGCTACGAAATCAAGTAAAAATCATATATTAATGATCCTTAGGCTATGTGTGAGTGTTTCCTTCGAGAATTTTTGGAATCCGAGTATGCGGGCCCGGGGGAGAATTTTGGGATTTCTTCAAGAATGATGCATTTACTAAATAAGTAGGAGAATTTCCATACTTTGAGCATGACTTGATATATTTGTATAACATGTGGCTAGTTTCGAGTCCTCGGGTGTAGAGTTCGAAGTTTTGGGCGCGTTCTGGGTCCGAGAAGTAGATTCGGCACGAGGTGAGTCTCCTTTCTAACCTTGTAAGAGGGAATTGTCCCGATAGGTGATCTAAATGCTATGTGTTGTTGTTTGCGGGGGCTACGTATACACAAAGTGACGAGAGTCCGTACATAGCGGCTATTATTGATATGTCCGGGTAGTTAGACTCACATCATGCCTTGTATTTTTTCTTGTAATGCATTATATGTTATGAACTCATGTTATATCTAGTATCGTTTCTCTGAGATCTTATAGAATTGGGTAATTGGAAGAAGTTGTTTATGGAAAGCAAATGTTGAGGATTATTGTGTGTGTATGTGACCGCTTCGCAATTTATATTCCGTGAGCGGAGTGTGACTTGCCCCCACTCTTATGGGAGCGAGCCGTACACCACGGCGGATTGAAAGACGCACTTATGGTTCGGGTTGTTCGACCCTCGGCAGTGCGCAGGTATGATTATGGAAAGATGCACTTATGGTTCGGGTCGCTCGACCCTCGACAGTGCACATATATGGTTATTTTATAGATCAAACATGTTGTCCTTACTCCGTATGCGCATGCTAGATTGTTACTGATTTCACGGACATTGATTTGACAGATATTTGGGAAAAATGAAGTAGTACTTGTGTATTTACTTCCAGCACTTACTTGGATTTTTTGCCTTATATGTATTTGCTTTTTATTTCCCTTACATGCCTACCGCTTTCATCATATACTGTTATATTATACTGTTGGACCTTAGTGAGTGTCAAGTCGACCTCTCGTCACTACTTCTTCGATATTAGATGGGATACTCACTGGGTACATATCATTTATGTACTCATGCTACGCTTTTGTACTTAACTGTACAGGTTCTGAGGCTGGTGCATCTGGTTATCAGGCCAGAGCTAGATTCTGATCATAGTTGGACCTGACTTCACGGTGAGCTGCTTTCCCTGACGATCCTCGGCAGCACCCTGGAGTTTCTTTTGCTATATTCTCGTTTAATCCTTTCAAACAGTGGGACTGTATATATTATATCTTGTATATCCTGTTAGTCTGCCCGTATGACTTGTGACACTAGTTCCTAGCACACACATAGTAGTTATTATGGTTTATGGTCTGTATATATATAGGCTCATGCCTCCTTATAGTTACTTTTGATTTAAACTGGCTAATTACCCCTTTTCGGTTAAAGTTTTAAGTTTTAAAACTTGGTTTATGATGAAATGTTTAATCAAATAAGGAGGAACCCTTAGTAATTGAGTGTTGGCTTGCCTGACCCCGCTGTTGGGCGCCATCACGACCTGAAGTAGGATTTTGGGTCGTGACAGAAATGGGCTAGGGTTTTGGGTAAGGGGTGATATAAAGAACGGGTAGGTTAATTATGGGTCGTTGATCATTTGAGATCAACGGTCAGGATCACAAGGGGAACGGTGCGGGTTATTTGAAACGGGTACCGTCCGGGTTTTTGGGTTAGGGGGCGTTTGGTTTTGGATATGGAGGATTGGGCTAGGTAGTTGGGCTGGGTAATTGGGTTGTCTTAGGTCCGACATGATTAGGGTAAAGGGGCTATTATTTAAATACCCCTTTAAATTAGTAAATAATTCGTAAATAATGATAAAATAAATATTAAAAATATTATTTATGCATGAAAATGGTTAATAAAAATTATTTAACATTATAAAAATATAAAAAGTTATTTTGTACGTAAATAAAGTAACTATAAGTATATACAGGCTATTATTGCAAAATGTGCAATTTTAACCTTAAAAATACAAATGTGATTATAATAAATGTACCAAAAATATTTAAAACCTAGTATGGATGTAAACGATGAAGGTAGATGATAAAATCAATCATAAAATAATTTTTGATGCAATTAATGATTATTTATCAAATAAAATGTGGGAATAAATTAATTTAAAACATCTTTAAAATTATAGAAAATTAGGGAAAATGCTTGTATGTGTTTATAAATCAAATGATGATGCATATGTATTATTTTAAAAGTGTGTGTGTGTGTGTGTTTGTATATATATATATATATATATATTTAAATATATGAAGGGAAAATTGGGTATCTGTCGCGCCCCCTTTTTCCTCACGGAGATCAGGTTCAGGACATTTTGGGTTGAGACAACTCTTTCCTTTTGGGAAAAGGGTTTGCATTTTTTTGAGTCGCCACCTAACGATTTTAAAGGTGCGTTAGGGCACCTAAGGGGTTCATTTACAACTACGTTGTTAACCAGAGAAAGGGTAAGGGCTTGAAATTATCCCAAGGGGAAGGTGTTAGGCACCCCTCAGGATCCACAAGTATGGTTCCCGGCCAAATAGCTTTGTGAATTTGCAACTTAGCAAACAAACAAATAAAGGCTCAGATAAGAGGGGATTCAAGTCTTAAGCATACAAGGTATTTGAAAATAATTAGAGAAGAGCTGACTTTTGAAAAGAGTCACAGTCTAAGCATGTAAAGTAAAGGATATCCTAGGTTTGAAATAATATGGATCACATCAATGCGATACCCGGTATGACACTCCTCAAAGAGGGGTTACACGTGGTATTAGCGCATCGGTCATCATATCCATGTTCTACCCTTTCCCACCCCGTGAAGGTAATTAAAGCGCGTGTTGGTCACGAACTCTATTGCGTAATGTTGCCCGTCCCTTCCTATTAGTCCTGGAGGAGGTTAGAACTATTAACCTAAGAGGGAGGTACTAGGCAGACCCTGAGGTTTTAAAGGTAAAATTCTAGGGCGACAGACAAAAGCATATAGGAATGCAGTTAATGGGAACATAGAAAAGCAAGTAAAGGCTCAAGTTTACCTCCACAAATAAAGAAATTAGACAGCACGACTCAAACACAGTTAATGGGCAGTATTTAAGTTCAGAATACTAAGACATGGTGTCTAAGTGAGTTCAGAATATAAACAAATATGCAGACCTGTTTTATTACTCAGAAAAGGGTCCTAATCAATTTGCATATTGATTCGAGACCTTTTAAGCATTGAGCAACATTTACAGGAAGGCAGATTTCTAGTTTTAGACAAATTAATCACCTAGGGCTTGTCTAGGTGTGAGATAGTATATACCAATTACCAGAATCACTTAGAGGAGAGATGTTCAACATTATATTACCTAACACATGCTGTTATAGGCGTTCAGAATACAGACTTATTATCAGCTGGTTGAGAGGATTGAATGAAGCAGTTTTTTATCAGTAATTAGGCTAGGTGTGCTTTAAACGAATGAGATGCAATCCTAAGGACATGGTATCTAGTGCACAAGGATGCAGCGTGGTGCAGAATCAGAAGCCTAAACACGGTCTCTAAATGCACAAATATTGCAGTGTTTTGACATGCTTTCAGGATATGCAAAGGTGACATGTTTATTAGTTGTTTACCTAGAACATGATCTCTACGTGTAACATGGTAAAGTATGATTGCCGATTTGTTAACACTCGTTTAAGGCAGGATTTAAATTACATTTTTTCAGAATGCATGAATATAATCACATGGCAGCATTTTCCATTGTTATTACTGAACAGGATGTTCCTAAGTGATATAACAGTGTTGAAGTAGGGTGTTGAAACAGTGTTTATGAAATCCTAAAGAGCATGATTTCTAATGCACGATATGCTTTGCACACGTTAGTCCTAAACATGATTTCTATTGCACACGTAGGAGATGTAAACCTAATAGCATGGTTTCTACCCTTTTATATCTATAGCATGCACAATTATCCCTTTCCCTTTTCACTATCCATCCCCCAAGAGTTGTTTACAATAAGTTATTACATACCATGGATCATGAATTACATAATTGAAATAGAGAAAAATAAGAAGCTATTCTATAGGGAGCCCGCAGATAGGCCCAAATATTCCAAAACCTCAATGACATATGGTATTTCACAGCCTTTCTTATAATCCGGATGTGTCAAAGTTCCCTAAGGACCTCAAGGGCTCCCGGGCAATGCTCACACCCAGATTTCAAAGTCATAGTAGAATAAGTGCAGTGTGGAAGTGCCAGCCTCAGTGTGTCAGAGTTCAGAGGGAGATCAAGGGTCCCAAAGTAGTGATCACACTAAGGGGGCAGGACTTAAAGGTCTAAGAATAAAGTGAAGTGCAGGATGTGATTTGAAAAGAGTCAAGTTAAAAGAGCATTTCTGAAAATAGTTTATTTGAAACGGGTTTACATATCAGTAAGTGAGTGGCTTTGGAGAATAGTTTTGAAAAGAACAGGGGAATGGAACAATCAATCATCACCAAACAATACATAGAACATAGAGAGACAACCACAAACAAGGAAGCAGGAATTGGGGACACATAGAAACAGATTGGGATACAAGTTAACATTAGAGAAGTACTAGAGTATCACAGACCTGTACAGGGCCTGAACAATCACAGACATAGTTTGTCACCAAGAGTTCATGCCAAGAACTAAACCGAACTAGATAAAGGGAGTACTAGAGCACATAATAAACATAGTCACACATAGGTTCAAAAAGGTTTGGAGTACAACATGTGTTCAGGATTACATGGAGACTAGGTAACACATAGTGCATATGTAGTATACTAGTAATCAAAAGAGGACAGGAGTGAAGCAGAATCATGTCGAAACATGCAAAAGGGGGGGGGGGGGATAGTAACATGTTGAGGCTAGGGGAAGATATTAAGAGCTAAAGCAACAAATCATCCCACTTAATTGCAAGTAGAACAACAAAACCATAAGTAAAGCAAATTATGAATAAAAATGAATTGAAATACCCAAAAAAACATGTTTTTTTGAAGCTTTAAACATAAATTGAAGACATACCAGTTGGAAGATAGCAAGTACAGAATGAAAAGTAGGCAAATAGAATAACTAGTCTTGGCTTGCAGCCGACTAGTATTAGCAGATAATCAAGAGAAGAACAGTAGAGAGTATGTATGTGAGCAAGAGAGAGAGTTGAACAATGTGTGTGTTCGTGTGTGTTAATGAAAGACTAGAGCCTTTTATAGTTGAAAAATAGGTAGTAAAATAAGGCAAGGATCATAGTAGCATGGTAATTAAGGAACTCAGAATCAATCAGTTAACTATCAAGGCAAGTACTCCCTTAAGTTAAGGGAATTCATTCAAACGGTAGGAACCAGTAGCATATAAGGCAAGAAAAATCAGTACATGATTAGTAAGGAAGGTATCAAAGTTCAGTAATTACAGAACTCAGAATCAGTAAAAATAAAAATCAGTCCAAGTTTTCCCTTAATTAAGGGAGTCATTTCAAATGGTAAAGAAGAGGTAGAAAATAAGGAAAGAATTCACATAGCTGGAGTATAACAATTAAGGAAGGAATTCAAACACTGTAAGTACAGAATAAGTAATTAGGGCTAGATACAAAAAGTCTAATTAAGGTAATAATAGTAAGAATCAATTAATAATGCAGTCAACTTCATAATAAGGTAAGAAAATAAGTTAAGGTTGTAAAACATGAAAAGTGGTCGGCAATCAGTAAAGAGTATCAACACAGAAAATCAGGGATTCAAAGAATCGGAAAATAATACTAATATTAAGGGAAACCTCATGACTTCCATGAATAAACACATAAATTGAGTATAACCAGAAAGAGACGAGTCAGAAACCCTAACAAGACATTATTAGGGCAAGAATCATAAATTATTCTAATGAATCGAAGCATGTTCATGAGAATAAAAAATACAGACAAATCGAATGAACAAACAGTAAAAGACGAACTTAGAATCCCTGACTAAAGTTAAAAAAATTAGGGGTTTTCAACATAACTAGTTAGGTTAAGAGAGAGGTTAATAAAATCGTTTAAACACAACAAGAACCATAGAATAACACTTAAAATCACAGAAAATCACTCTAGGGGAAAAGGTTTTAGAAACCCTAGTTGTAAAGATGAAGAGACGCTTCAAAAATCAGGAAGTTTCACAAAAACAAGTAAAAATAGTTCAGGAAACCTCAGATCTGTTACATATCTAAGAGGTACATTAGAAGAGATTAGGGTTTTCTAGAAAATAACCCATAAATAGAGAGACCGGCTTAGAAACCCATAGGTTTAGCTGGAGAATAGAACGATCTTACTCAATCGAGCCATGATGGCCTGAAAATGGTGAGAACAGGTCCAGGGGTGAGCGAATGGACCCTGGTCTCTTGAGGACCTTAGAGACAGCAACACCGGCGCAAGGGAGACATGAGGCCTGAGGATGGTAAGGGATTCATGGCTTCCGGCGAAGAGGTGACCAGAGGAGACGAACGGACCTCATCGGAGGTGAAGAGACTGGAAGTCTCTAGAGAGAACCAGAGAGATAGAGAGAGAATAGAGAGATGAGTGTGTGAGTGAAGAATGAGGGACGGGGAGGGTAGTCTTAGGTCTAATTTAGGTAAGGGGAAATTCAGACCGTTGATCAAAATTGATCAATGGCCAGGATTAAGTGAAGTATTGGGTCGGGCGGATAGGGTATTGGGGCTGAGGATGTTTGGGCTAATTTAGTCAGGTGGGTTTGGTTTAGTTAGGCTATAATTGAAAATTAAAAAATGGTTATTAGTTAAATACCCATTAAAATAGATAAATAATTAATAAAAATAGCTAGTAATCATAAAAAATGAAATTAATGCTAAAAAATGAAATTAAGGTAATTAACAAATATTAACAAATATAAAATAATTAATTATTGATTTAAATGGTATAAGACATACAATTAGGCTATACTTGTAAAATTGTTGTAATTATAGCTAAATAATGCCAAATTGGCTAGTTTGTAAAATAATTAAATCCTAATAGGATTAAAAATGATATATTGAGTTGGGAAATATTTTGAAATTATTTATAATACAATTTATGCATAATTATAGAATATAAAATATTGAATAATTGAAAAAGAAATTAATAAAAATATGGAAGATTATGGAAAATGCTACTTATTATAAAAAGTGATTTTGCCGTTATATATGCAAATTTTAAAAATATTTTGAGGAAAAAATTGGGTATCAACATCTGATATGATGGAAAAAGGCATACCATGCAACCGAACAATCTTCTGAATGTAGATCTAGGCCAATCTCTATGAAGAATACATAGTCACAATCGGAATTAAGTGTGCCGACTTGGTCAACCTGTCGACAATAACCCAAACTGCATCAAGCTTCCTCAAGGTCCGTAGCAACCCAACTACGAAGTCCAGAGTGATGCGCTCCCATTTTCACTCAGGTACAACCATCTGCTGAAGTAGGACATCTGGCCTCTAATGCTCATACTTAACTTGCTTGCAATTCAGACACCTCGTTACATACTCAACTATGTCCGTCTTCATCCGCCACCACCGATAATATTGCCTCAAGTTGCGATGCATCTTCATAGCACCTGGATGAATATAATACCGAGAACTGTGCCTCCTCTAGAATCTTTTCCCTCAATCCATCCACATTAGGAACACATAGTTGACCTTGGAGTTGCAGAATACCATGCTCACCGATAGTAACCTCCTTAGCACCACCATGTAGTACTGTCTCTTTGAGAACCAACAAGTGCGGATCGTCGTACTAACGAGCCTTAATCTCCTCGAATAATGAAGACTGAGCGACGACACATGCAAGAAATCGGCTGGGCTCTGAGATATCCAACCTCACAAGTGTGTTAGCCAAGGACTGAATGTCCAAAGCTAATGGCCTCTTCTCTGCTGAAATGAATGCTAAACTACCCATACTCTCTGCCTTTCTGCTCAAGGCATCCGTAACCACATTCGCCTTGCCCGGATGATAAAGGATAGTAATATTATAATCTTTTAGTAAATCGAGCCACATGTGCTACCTCAAGTTGAGATCCTCTGCTTGAACAAATGTTGCAAGCTGCGATGATCGGTGTACACCATAATGGATTCCCCATAAAGATAATGCCTCCAGATCTTGAGAGCATGAACTATCGCGGCCAACCCCAAATCGTGCACGGGGTAATTTTTCTCATAGGGATTCAGCTGGCATGAAGCATATGCAATAACTTGCCCCCTGCATCAATACACAACCCAGAACAACGCGTGAAGTATCTAAATACACAGTATACATCTCCGAACTAGAAGGCAACACTAACACATGTGTTGTAGTCAATGCGGTTTTGAGCTTCTAAAAGCTCGCCTCGCAATCATCGGACCATCGCAATGGATCACCCTTCTAGGTCAATCTAGTCAAAGGTGCTGCAATAGATGAGAAGCCCTCCACAAACCGGAGATAATAACCTGCTAAGCCCAAGAAGCTCCTGATCTCGGTCGCTGTGGTAGGACGAGGCCAACTCTGAACTGCCTCGATCTTTCTGGGATCTACCTTAATACCCTCACTTGATACAACATGCCCCAAGAATGCCATAGAATTTAACCAAAACTCGCACTTGGAGAACTTAGCATATAACTTCTATTCCCGCAAGGTCTGAAGCACCACTCTCAAATGCTGCTCGTGCTCCTCTATGCTACGCGAGTAGGTCAATATGTCATCAATGAAGACAATGACAAACGAGTCAATATATTGCATGAACTCCCGGTTCATCAAATCCATAAACGTCACTGGGGCGTTAGTCAAGCCGAAGGATATCACTAGAAACTCATAGGGATATCTAGTCCGAAAAGCCGTCTTAGGAACATTTGATTCACGGATCTTCAAATGATGATACCCCGATCTCAAGTCGATCTTAGAGAATACCCTGTCACCCTGCAACTAGTTAAACAAATCACAAATACGCGGAAATAGGTACTTTCTCTTACTGGTAACTTTGTTCAACTGGCGGTAATCAATGCACATCCGCATAGTCCTGTCCTTCTTCTTCACTAACAACACTGGTTCACCACAACGCGACACACTTGGTCAGACAAACCTCTTTGCTAGAAACTCTTCAAGTTGTTCTTTAAACTCCTTCAAATCTTTCGGAGATGCGGTACGGTGGAATAGAGATAGGTTGGGTACCTGGAACTAAATCAACATAGAAACCGGTATCACGATCTGGTGGCATGATTGGTAGATCAGAAGAAAACACATCGCAGAACTCCCAGACCACGAGCACTGAATCAATTGCCGGAGTCTCTGCAACCGTATCCTGAACATAAGCTAGATAAGCCAAATAACCCTTCTCGACCATGTGTCGAGCCTTCAGAAAAGAGATAACCCGGCTAGATGCACTGACAGATGAACTCTTCATATCCAATCTAGGCAACTCTGGCATCGCCAAGGTAACAGTCTTGGCATGGCAATCAAGGACGGCATAATATGGAGACAACCAATCCATGCCCAGGATGATCTCAAAGTCAATCATATCGAGCAGCAGAAGATCCTCTCTAGTCTCATTACCACATAAAGTCACGATACATGATTGATAGATCCAATTCATAACAATAGAGTCGTTCACTGGTGTGAACACATAAACTGTGGTACCTAAGGACTCACAAGGAACACCCAGAAAATGAGCAAATAGAGATGAAACATATGAATACATAGACCCTGGATCAAATAGTACTGAAATATCCCTACTGCGGACAGAAATAATACATGTGATCACGGCTTCTGAGGCTACTGCATCTGGTCTGGCTGGAAAAGCATAGAACCTGGCCGGAGCACCACCTGACTGGCCTCCACCTCTAGGACGGCTCCTATCCACCTTCCCTCCGATGTTGGGTGGCCGAACGGCTGGTGCGACAGCTGGTGCAGTAATTATAGGTTGATGACCCTACTGTACTGCCTTGCCCTGAAGTCTGGGACAAAACCTCTTCATGTGGCCAAGATCCTCGCAATTGTAACAACCCCTCAGAACGCTGGTCTTTTGACCTGAAGTCTGACCCTGATGGACTGAATACCAACTGGAGGAGCCCTGAATAGCTGGGGGATGGTAGGAGCTATCTTGAACGGCGTTGAAATAGGGTCGCACTTGAGCACCTCAAGAAGGTGGCGGTGCTGGATATGTGGACCTGCTAGATTGACCCCTCATAAACTAACCTATATCCCCAAACGGAGCATCACTGAACCCTCTAGAATATCGAAACCGCTTGTCCCTCAGCACCTGCTCTCGGCTCCGCTGACAAACACCATCAATCCTCTGAGATATCTCCACAACCAGCTCGTAAGAGGTCCCTATCTCAAGCGCTCGAGCCATAGTGGCATGGATACTAGAGTGAAAACCTGCAACAAACCTCCACACTCTCTCTACATCGGTGGGGAGTAGCATAAGTGCATGGCGAGACAACTTAGAGAATCTCGCCTCATAGTCGGTCATCGACATCTGACCCTGCTGGAGTTGCTCGAACTGAAATCATAACTCTTCCCTCTAAAAGAGTGGAATATATCTATCCAGAAAGAGGCATGTGAACTGATCCCAAGTCAAGGAAAGAGAACCTGCTGCCTGCCAAGAAGATAGGAATGCCACCATCTACGGGCCCTACCCTTAAGCTTAAAGGTGGTAAAGTCTACCTGGTTAGACTCCAATGTCCTCATGTTGTGCAGTCTGTCCCTGCAACGGTTAATAAAGTCATGAGGGCCCTCGTGTCTCTCACTTCCAAAGACAGGAGGATGTAGCCTGGTCCATCTATCCAATAGCTTCTACGGCTCGTCGGCCGCAGCTGGTCTGGGCTTTGGTATAGCCATTGCAACTGGTTGAGCTCCGCCCACGGGTAGTGGCCCCGGGGTCTGATATACGACAGTTGCATGCCCTGGAGCCTGAGCGGTAGGGGTCTATGCTCCCCCTCCCGCCAGAGATGTGGTTGGGTCTGCTGGAAATAAACCAGCCTAAGTTATAGAATCCATGAACCGCAACATACGGCCCATGACCTCCTGGAATCCTTGCGCGGACAATCCACTTGGGTTGGCTCCGCTGCGGGCACCTTGCCTTGCTCCTCAATGGCAGGATCCTCCACTAGATCCACTAGTCGCACAACTGGAGCAACTCTAAGACACCTTTATCCTTTACCACGAGTTGGAGCTCTCCATTAGCCTTTGCATCGGCCTCTAGCAACAGGGGGAGCAGCTCCTCCATGGTTAGGTACATCTACGACGCGCGTTCTCACCATATGTGAGAGAATAAGAGAAAGATACTTAGCAAAACATCAATTGAACGATAGAAGATGAAGAAATAGTAGTTTTCTAACACACTATAACCTCTCGAAGATAAGTACTGACGTCTCCGCACCGATCCCCAAGACTCTATTAGGCCTACTAATAACTTGTGAGACCTAGGTGAACCTAGTGCTCTGATACCATATCGTCACGACCCAAATTTTTCGTATACACCGTCATGACGCCCAACGTCATCGCTAGGCAAGCCAACGGTGAACTAGCCATGTATTTATTCTTTTAATAATTTCAAAGTAGTTGATTTTTATTAATTAAGTAAAGGAGAAGTGGAAAATTTGATAAAGTAAAGCGTAAACTAATAAAAGAGCATAAAGATAAAATAAATACTCAAAAGCCATAAAGTGTCTACTAGTATGTTCCCAAGATCCGGTGTCACTAGTGTATGAGCAACTAGTAGAATATACAAAACCCCTATGCTACTGTTTGAAATGAGATAGATAGAAAGTAAATACAAAAGAGAGAGACTGCGGGTGCTTCAGGACGAACTCAGAGAGTAGCTCACCATTATGCCTCAAGATAACGGGGGTGCACGCCTGAATGAACACCAGATGCACATGCCTCAGACCCTGCACGATTAGTGCAGAAGTGTAGTGTGAGTACATAAACAATATATACCAGGTAAGTATCCAGTCTAACCTCGAAGAAGCAGTGATGAGAGGTCGACATTGATACTTACTACGGGCCAATAATAAAAATACAAAATTCTAAATAGACATGTGATATATGAATAATAATAATAATAATAATAATAATAATAATAATAATAATAATAATAATAATAATGATAATGATAATGATAATGATGATGATAATGATAATGATGATAATGATGATAATGATAATGATGATAATGATAATGATGATAATGATGATAATGATAATGATGATAATAATGATGATGATGATGATGATAATAATAATAATAATAATAATAATAATAATAATAATAATAATAATAATAATAATAATAATAATAATAATAATAATAATAATAATAATAACAACAACACAATAGCAAGCAGTGAATAGATGATTCTTTAACTGATAGTAAATTCCAAAATCTCCAAATCAATTTCGATCATTAAATAAATTATAACCTCTCAATCCATAAAATAATATCAAGTGTAATCGGGCTCCGAGTATTATCACGCACAATTTATGCCGAGGTCATACAACCCGATCCAAAATACTGTGTGCACTGCCGAGGGTCGTACGACACGATCCGTAGATACATCTATTATACTCTGAGGTGAACGACCCACTCCCATGAGAGTGGAATAGTTTACCTCGCTCGCGGAAGTACTTGCGATGCGAGACATGGATTTCTCATAGTAATTATGTATTCCTATATTCTTCCCAAAATTAAGAAATCTAACTTGAAAATTTGCAACTTTAAAATCCCTAGTCCCAGCTCTATTTAAGACAATTAATATGCAGAATAAACATAACACTACAATAAAAGCAAGATGTGGATCTATGACTACCCGGACTCTCGTCACCTAGTGCGCACATAGATCCCCATACAAGTAATGCACAACCAGATACACCTAAGGGGATGAGTTCCCTCTTATAAGGTTAGGCAAAAGACTTACCTCGTTCTCAAGCTCACTTCCGGTCCACAAATCTGCTCTAAATCCTCAACTTGGTGCCAAACAACCCAAAAATAGCCAAATATTATAAAAATTAATCAATATACACTCACAAGTTCATAATTTAAATATTAGAGGAATTACCCAACCCAAATTGAAAGATTCCTAAAATTCACCCATGGGCCCACGTGCCCGGATTTCGGAAATTTTGGAAGATTAATGTTACCCATAACCTCACGAACTCAAATATATATTTTCACCCAATTCCATAATCATTTTCGTCGTTAAATCCCATTTTTATCAAAACCCTAGGTTCTTCACAATTTCCACAAGTTTTCATAATTTTTCCATGTTTAATCTAGCTAAAACCTGCACAATTAACTCAAAATATGGATGGGAGTTACTTACATTAGTATGTTCATAAAAAAAAACCTCCAATGAGCTCTCAAAATCCCGCAGACTAAATGAAAATGTGAGGATAAAGGCCTAAGTCCCGCAATAAAAGCCCTCACTGCCCCAACGATATCCGTGCATGCGACCAAAAGAGTCGCGCTTGCGGCTCCGCTGTTGCGGAAGAATCCACGCAGGTGCGATCCTTGCCCAGGCCGCCTCTTTTTTCTTCTGCGGACGGGCTCCCACCTCTGCGTACCTGCTTCTGCGGACAGGTTTGTCGCACTTGCGACCCAGGCCTGGTCGGCCTCCCCTTCGCATCTGCAGCCTAGTCATCATAGAAGCGAGGCCGCTTCTGTGGAATTCTCTTCGAATCTGCGTACCACTGGCCACCTAATCCTAGGATATCTGCCTCTGCGATCAGAAGAGTTGCGCTTGCAGCTCCTCTTTTGTAGAAGAATCCACGCAGGTGCGGTCCTTGCCCAGGCCGCCTCATTTCGCTTATGCGAACGGGCTCCCACCCCTGCGTACCTGCTTCTACGGACAGGTTTTTTGCACTTGCGACCTAGGCCTGGTCGGCCTCCCCTTCGCATCTGCATCCCAGCCATCGTAAAAATGAGGTCGCTTCTATGGAACTCCCTTCACTTCTGCAGACCATTGGCCACCTAATCCCATGCCGCTTTTGGGATCAAAAGATCGCACCTACGACCCCAAGCCACGCAGGTGCGAACGCACTAGATCAGAAGCAGCAGCACTTCCCAATTTCAAAAGTCCCAATCCATTTTCGATCTGAATTCCACCCGAGGCCCTCGAAACCCTGTCCGATCATACCAGCAAGTTTGTAAACATAATACAGGCCTGCTCGAACTCTAGAAACACGAAAAATAACTAAAAACTCCATTTTGTTGGGGGTGTTCTTGGAGATAAAAATTTATGACTTATACCATTATTTGCACGAAATTCGTCAAATATTTCATTACCAAATTCTGTACCATGATCAAATCTTATGCTTACAACATTATGACTCATTTTCACTTAAATCTGCTTCACAAAAGCAACAAAGACTGGAAAGGTTTCATCTTTGGTTCTGAGGAACAAGGTCCATGTGAATCTGGAGTATTCATCCACAATGACGAAAATGTATTTCTTTCCTCCTCTACTGGGCAACCTCATAGGTCAACACATATCCATATGAAGAAGATCTAGTGTCCTTGAGGTGCTTACTCCCTTTTTTTGGCTTGAATGAGGGCCTGACTTGCTTTCCTTTCTCTCATGCATCACACACTTTGTGATCCTTGAACCTTGACTTTGCAACCCACAGACCAATTCCTTCTTAATTATCTTGTTTAGTAAGGAGAAGCTTACATGTCCCAATCTTTTGTGCCACAACTCAGCATCATCATCAACAACACTTAAACATGTAAGATCCTTATTGTTTAAGGACTCAAAGTCAGCTATGTAGATGTTTTTGAATCTTTTTGCCATCAGAACCACTTCACCAGTCACAAGATTTATGACTGTGCAAGTATTTGATAAGAAATCCACTTTGTTTCCTTTGTCGCATATTTGAGAGACACTCAACAAGTTGTATTTGGGGCCATTCACAAAATACACATTTTCAATTGAGTGAGTGAGTGACCTCCCGACTCTTCAAACTCCTAGAATGTATCCCTTTTTGGCATTCCCAAAGTACACAACTTTCCCCCTTGCAGGGCTTTAAGTGAAAGGAAATCATCAGTGCTTCCAATCATATGTTTAGAGCAGAAGCTATCCATATACCATCTTTGGATGCTTCCTTTCACTGCTCCCTGCCCAAAGAAATCAGAGATTAGACTTACGAACCCAAAAATGTTTGGGTCCTTTGTAGTGAGGAAAGGGGCGAATTAAACTTCTTCTTTTCAAAGCAATCATCACACCTTTTTTTATTGGAGGCACCAAGTTCCTTAGAAGTAGGTACTTTTTCAGTTAAAACATTTTTATCATTTGATAAGGTTATGATAAGCATCAATTAGAACATTTGCTAAGGATACAAGTTTCTTTTGAGAGTAAGAATTCAAATTTCTTTGAACGTCTAGAAAGTTTACCTCATCGTCATCATCGTCTTCCTCCTCATCAGATTATGCCATCAGGGCAAAGATGGAGTCATATTCAGTTTCTTCGCTTTCAACAGCCATCATATAGGTGTCGCCTTGTTCATCATAGTCCCGACCCGATTTCCCACCGTCCGGACCGTGATGGCGCCTAACGCTACACTTGCTAGGCAAGCCAACATTTGAGATTTTTAACATAAAGCATTTGAAAATATATAAGAGAATCCACTACCATTCAACATATAATACCAAAATAAAGAGTAAAAGTCGTAGATTAATACTGCGAAAATACCGATATGTCTAACTACCCATGAATCTGGTGTCACAACTCACATACTACTAAGAGTTTACTACAAGTATTTGGCTGAAAGAAAAAATATAATTGTTTATGAATTAAATAAAACAGAAATTGAATAATAAGAAAGAGACTCCAGGAACCTGCGGACGTCGGCAAATCTACCTCGTGTCTCCTACGCAAGTGTCAGCTACTACTCAAAATCAGCTCGGACCTAAACCTGGATCTGCACAAAAAGTGCAGAGTGCAGTATCAGTACAATCGACCCCATGTACTGTTAAGTGTCGAGCCTAACCTCGGCGAAGTAGTGACGAGGCTAGTACAGGACACCACATAAAACCCTGGACAGTATAATCATGCTATTGGAAATAACAACAAATAAAGAAATAAAACAACAAATAATGGGAAGGGGACATGCAGTGGGAGAATTCAACATAAAGAGTGATAAAAATGAGAAGACAGAAATAAACAGTGATCTACAAACAAATTAAGCAACTAAACTAGAAAGGAAATCTGCACGACATCACCATTTGTGCTTTTACTCTCATCCTCACCAGATAATAAATAAGAATGCACAGCATCACCCTTCGTGCTTTTACTCTCAACCTCACAATATAAATAAATTATGCACGACATCACCCTTCGTGCTTTACACTCTTCCTCACAATGTAAATAATCATGCATGACATCACCCTTCTTACTTTACACTCTTCCTCACCATTCACGGAATCAATAACAACTGATAAAGAGAAGTTTCACAAAGAAATCAATATTTCATCAATAATTACTTTCACAATTTAACCTCTCAGCCTCGAATCAATATTCACAATGTTATCCATCTCGGTGGAACCGGATACAATTCTTCCAACATTTCAATAGCAACAATAAGCATGGATAATAGGCTTTAAGACTACAAGAATAGCAAGAATGGACTTTCACTCGCATGCTATGACTCGACCACAGCGTATAGGTGCTCGTCACCTCACCTATTCATCGTATTCAATCAAAAAACATGTAGCAAGTAATTACACAATACCTATTCCCTCAAGCTAAGGTTAGACACAACACTTACCTCGATTTCGTAGGCCATTCATTGCTCAAGTACAACTTTCCCTTTAGAATTCACTTCCAACCCACTTGTATCTAATCATAATTAGTTTAATATCATCAATTATCGCTGAAGGAATCAACTTTAAAGCATAATTATAGTTTTCCTAAGTTTTCCCAACAAAAGACAAAAATCGACCCCGGACCCGTTTGGTCCAAACTCGAGGTTCGAACCAAAATCCGTTTACACATTCTATCCCGAGCCCGGATATACAATTGGTTTTCGAATTCGACCTCAATTCGAGGTCTTAATCCCCAAATTTCGAAATTCCTAAGTTCTACCCAAAAATCCCTGATTCCACCATGAAAATCCTAGGTTCTAGGTTGAAATCTTGTTAAAAGATGTAAAAGATTGAAAGAAAATAGTTAGGAATCACTTACCTATGATTTGGAAAAGATTTGGTCTTTGGAAAATCGTCTCTTGAGGTTTAGGGTTCGAAAATTTGAAGAATGAATGAAAAATCCCGTCTAAGTCCTTTTTTTACTCAGCTGCAGATGTCGCAATTGCGACCTGAGCTTCGCAATTGCGAAGAAACAATCACAATTGTGATGCCTTCACACTTATGCTGCCTTCACAAATGCGAGGAAAGTGTCGCATTTGCGACCACTGAACCCTCACAAATGCGAGTAGATGTTTGCATTTGCGAACCTACCCTTCCCAGACTCCCTACGCAATTCCGAAGGTAACCTCGCAAATGCGAGAACTGCTGCCCCAGCCTATGATCGCAATTGCGATAAAAATCCTAGAAATTGTGAACCCTGCTATGATCGCATTTGCGATGTCTGATCTCGCATTTGCGATGTCTGATCTCGCAAAATGCGAGATCAGAGGCCTGCAACAGGTTCAGTTCAACACCAACAAAAATTTCTAAGTTCTAAACACCCCGTAGCCTATCCGAAACTCACCCGAGCCCTCGGGGTTTGCACACAAGTCTTAAAACATCATACGAACTTGATCGTGTGATCAAATTGCCAAAATAACACCCAAAACTACGAATTTAGCACCAAAACTCATGAATTCCTCAAGAACATTTCAAAATAACTATCTTCTCAACTGGACGTCCGAATCACGTCAAATCAACTCCGATTTCTACCAAATTTCACAAACATGACCTATATATTATGACAAACTTGTATGGGGCTCTGGAACCAAAATACGATCCCGATACCAACGAGATCAAGCATAAATCAATTTCTTTAACTCCTTTGAATTTCAGTCTAACAATTTTCATCAAAAATTCATTTCTAGAGCTAGGGACTTCGGAATTCGATTCCGGTCATACGTTCAAGTCTCATATTTTACTATGGATCTTTCGGGACCGTCTAAACACGGGTCCGAGTCTGTTTACTCAAAATGTTGACCAAAGTCAACTAAAAATCATTTTTAAATCTAAAAAATTATTATTTCATATATTTTCACATGAAGGCTTTCCGGATTCATGCCCGAACTGCACACGCAAATCAAGGTGGATGAAAATAAGGCTTTTAAGACTAACGAGCACTGAATAGAGTCTTAAATTATAATATGACCCTTTGGGTCATCACAATCATCTCCCCTAGATTCATTGGAGGAATCTCCCTATGCAGCAAGAGCTTACTTCACAACATTGTTAGCGACATTTTTTTCTTGAATTTTTTGTTAGGAATCAGGATCCTTTTGGCTATTTTATCTGTGTTGTGCTTGTACTGATCTTGCTTGTAGAGAGGATAATCTTTGATGAAATATCATGGCTTCCCGCATTTATGACACAAGTCATAGCCTTTTAGTCTGTTGGAACTTGACTTTTTAGGAATACCTCTATTTCTGCAAACCATTTTCTGAAACTTCCTTGTTAAATAGGCCATGTCAGCATCCTCACCACTAGATTCACTGTTGTCTGCCTTGAGAACTAGGTTCTTCTCCTTTTTGGGTTCTTTTCTTTCATGGTCCTTCTTTTTCTTCATTTCATAGGTCTTCAAATTTCTAATAAGTTCGTCAATGGTGAGATTTTGTAGATATTTTGCCTCATAGATAGCATTGACTTTACTCTCCCTAAAACCAGGTAATACACTGAGTATTTTTTCTGACCAGTTTGTTCCTTGGAATGATCTTTCCTAGATAGTAGAGCTCATTGATGATGGAAGTGAATCGAGTATGCATGTCCTGTATGGACTCATCATCCTTCATCCTGGAGAGTTCATACTCAGTAGTGAGCATGTCAATCTTTGACTATTTTAATTGAGATTTTCCTTTGCAGTTTAAAGATCCTCCCAGATCTCCTTGACAGATTGACATGCTAAAACTTTTTTATACTCGTTTGGTCCAATACCGCGGGCGAGGATCTTTTTGCTCGGAAGTTTTTCTCTATAGCTTTGTGGTCGGCATCGTTGTACTCCTTCCTTGTCTTTGGGACTGTCACTGCTGGCTCGCCAATGATCTTCATAGGAACGAAGGGTCCATCGCATATGACATCCCAAAGCTCTGAATCTTCAGCCATGATAAGATCATGCATCCTTGTATTCCACCATCCATAGTATTGTCCATTGAATCTCAGTGGCCTGTAGGTTGATTGACTTTTTTCAAAGTTTCATGGAGCAGCCATGTGGATCCTTTCTAGGTGTTAGCCTTATAGAAATAACCTACTCTGATACCAATTAATGTAAACTTATAGTCGATCGAACTGTATAGCAAACCTGATTTTCTATCAATTCTCACAGAACACACACACACACAACAGTAAGTAAATGGTACAATAATATTTTATGTGAAAAACTCTCAGCTCACGAGATTAGAAAAATTATGGCCTACACTCGTAGGATTTCAACTTCACTAACCGAGAAAACTTTAGATTACAACCTATTGTAATATAAGAATTGTAACGACCCGGTCTGTCGTTACGTAAAACTTGCATTAATTTTTTTTTATTGACTTGTTATTGATTGGATATACTGTTATTGATGTGTGAGAGTTGGTAGTCTTAGAATCGGAATGGTTGCAGTGATGATTTAGTCACTTAGTCCTTAAGAATGGCCTTAAGATGAGAAAAGTCAACTAAGAGTTTACTTATTAATAAACGACCTCGAAACACGGATTTTATGGCTCGAATAGCTTCGTTAGGTGATTTGGGACTTAGGAATGTGTCCGAAATATTTTTGTGATGTCCGGTGTAGAATTAGGCTTGAATTGGCGAAGTTAGTTTTTGGATGATTTCCGGTCGACAATGGAAAATAGGCTATCGGGGTCGGAATGGAATTCTGACAGTTGGAACAAGTTCATAATGTCATTTTGGACTTGTCTGCAAAATTTCAGGTCCATCGGAGTTGATTTGGATAGTTTTGGCACCATTGGTGGATTTAGAAATTTCAAAGTTCTTAGGCTTGAATCCGATTAAATTTGGTGTTTTGATATTAGTTTTGGTGTTTTGAGAGTGCAACTAAGTTTGAATGATCATATGTGATGTGTTGGTCTAGTTGGTTGGGGTCCCAAGGAGCTCGGGTGAGTTTTGGATAGGTTTGGGCTGCGTTGTGCTCGTTTTCTTATGCTTCGGCGTCGTTTCTTCAAACATAAATGATATCATATTGAACAAATGAGCTCCGATTACTGCTTTGAATGAAGTATTAGATCCTTATCATAATTACGGACCCGTAGCAAAAAGAATCATCAAATTTGGGCATCGTATGAGGATTCTATGGCCATTTTACCAAGGTTGCCCAGATTTTTCAGGTTAATGACGAAATTGCCCCTGACGGCGTATTAAAAACCTGAACTATTTGCAAATCTTAAAGCCTACATATATCCTTCATTATAAGGTCAAATTGAGTGATTCAAAAGCCTAAATTGATTAGAATTACACAAGGAATCCATTGGGAGCAGTAAAACGCGTGAAAAGTATATATATATAACGAGCAGTTCGAGTTTTCTTCCAATTTTTGACCGGGGAGAAGCTTTTTGGGCGATTTTTGAAAGAGAAAATCAGNAGATGAAGAACACTTTTCTGTAAAACTTTATGAGTTTCAGGACGCGGGCCCGGGGGTCGGGTTTTGACCGGTTTCGGATTTTTGAGTTAAATTCGATATTTTTCAAATGGAATTTATTCCTTAAGCATATGTTGATGATAAAAAACTGAACTTGGTAGATTTGGAGCCTTCGGAGGTTGATTCGAGAGGCAAGCACATTGCGGAATAGTTTTCGGACTAGTTTTGAGGTAAGTAATGTCTTTAAGTCCTGTTCTGAGGGTATGAAACCCCGGACTATGCACCCTTTCACGGGTTTTGAGATAAAAAGGTGGAAACTTTGGAATATGTTTCCTATTCAGGCGACTATTGAGTTGTGAAACCGATTTTTAAGCCTTTGCTTAAATAGTATTTATATATTAT
>ML259087.1:795-19481 GCA_005239495.1 Nicotiana undulata
TTGCTTTCTAGGTTAGTTTATATTTTCGCATTTAGCTATAGACAATTATCAAAAACCCAAAATCTTAATTATTTGGCTTTGCGCGATAAGTGATAACTCTCTAGCATTCCTAATCGCCCTCATATTGTTCTCTGTGGGATTCAACCCCAACCTTGTTGGGTTACTATATTTGACAACGATCTCTTGCACTCTTTTAAGGTGTAAATTGAGCGTATCAGCGACCACTATGCGGTCCGCATACCTGTTATGCGATCGCATAGTGCGTCGCATAACCTCCCTCGCCAAAAACCATTGGGCAAGAATGCGACTGCTATGCGGTCCGCATTACCAGAATGCGATCGCATTCTGAACCGCATAGTTGTCCTCCATTTGGATAGTGGCCTGTCCAGGTATGCGACCACTATGTGGTCCGCATACCTGTTATGTGATAGCATAGTGTGTCGCATAACGCGCAATTCCTGGAAAACTTTATCTCTCAAATTCCAGGGTACTTTTAACTCAAATTAGGTCCATTTTAAGAATTTCTACAGTTATACAACACGGGGACCTATTCAGACATTATTTTAGACATGAAATTTTACGGGTCTTTATAATTTGTGAGTT
Source organism: Nicotiana undulata (assembly GCA_005239495.1). NCBI lineage: Eukaryota > Viridiplantae > Streptophyta > Magnoliopsida > Solanales > Solanaceae > Nicotiana > Nicotiana undulata. The sequence goes on from ML259087.1 coordinate 1,399, forward strand.
CAACGTTTCAAGTGCCAAATCATTTTGGAGACTAGTCTCCAGAAGTTCTTCCAAGGCATTTTGCTCATGGTTTCCTTCTTCAAGTAAGCACTCCAACATGCGCTTGAACTCTCCATTTCTACCATGCTCAATTCCTCCACTTCTTCACCCCTAAAATTTCCATCACAAAAAGTAGACTCATCATGGTCGGGGCTTGGGGAAGGGACGGACAAATATACACAATAATACCAATGACCATTTTGGAAACCACACCTATCACAAATACTCCACTCATGGGTTTATGATTGTGCGCACAATCCATCCCCGGGAGAATTTAAATAATTTTGCCACGAGTGTGGTCCTCCACAATAAGGACAATGGTCATCAAAGTATGAACAACTACCATTCAACCAATTTTCATTGTATGATGCCACATAATATATATATTGTTTTTCAAAAATTAAGAAAATAATCAAGAGAAATAGTTACACAAATATTCACAAGTTTAGATCAAAACTTATGCTTATTTCTCAAACAACCTAAATTACGCCAATTGTTCCCCGGCAACGGCGCCAAAATTTGATATGCTCAAATTACACCTTAAAATAGTCTAAAGCGATCAGTGTCAAATATAGTAACCCAACAAGGTTGGGGTCGAATCCCACAGAGAACAATATGGAAGCGATTATGAATGTAAGAGAATTATCACTTATCGCGCAGTGCCAAACACTTAGATTTTGGTCTTGAAAATGTGTATAACTAAATGCGAAAATATAAACTAACCTAGAAAGCAAGTAAAATGATCAATGGCAACAAGTGTGAGTGCTTCGGGAATTACACTCAAGTAACGATCCAATGTATTTCACGATTTTACAAATATGAACGAGTTTATGTTAATTAGCCACAGATAATAATTCCTAACTAGCTTTTCCCAAACACTAACAAGACTTCCTAATTGAATTAATCCTAACCCAATTACGAGATTAAGCACACCCGGATATGGCTAAAAGTGGTTCAATCCTATCCCTAGGTAGAATCTATAAAATGAGGGCTAAAGCCTCAACTTCTTGTTAATTAATCTTTCCCAATCCCAAATTATCTTTTCCAAAATTAATTCGGATGTTAATGGGCGAGTCCTAGGGTTAGCTAATCCCTTTGGAAACATTAAAGAACAAGAATAACTAAAGTAACAACAACTCACTTCATAAATAACTCAGATTCATTCAATACATAAGCACAACAAGGTAAGTAATCCACACTTTAAATATGAATATTCCCATAAACAGGATTCAAGTGCTGGAAATAAATGCTACACACTTAAATATTCAATACAAAGCAAAGAAATGAAGAAACAAGCATAAATGAGTAAGAAAACCTTAACCACAAGATTGAAATCTCAAAAACCCAAGTGTGTCTGCAAACCCTAGCTTCCACAAATGTTTTCTCTCTTCTTCAAGGCCAAAATATGTTCTAAGCTATGCCAAAAGATATGCAAAAAGATTAACCAAAGATGCCGAAAATATCTGCCAAGTAGTGTATATAAATGGTTTGGGGATAAAACTATGAAATACCAAAACTGCCATGTTTTTGCCAAAATTTAATACTTCGCGATCACGGAACAATGATTGCGATCACGTAGGCTCAGATCTTAAACCACTGCGATCACGTGAAAACCTTTGCGATCGCATAGAGTCAGGTTTCTAGCTTCTGCGATCGCGTAGACACTTCAAGGATGGTGACCAAGTCCTTCTCCACGATCGCGTAAACATCATTGCGATCGCGGTCCATCATGTTCACTGACCTCTGCGATCGCGAGTAAAACCTTGCGATCGCAAAGAGCATCTGGCTTCAGTCATTGTTCTTCATTTTTGCCTATTTTGACTTGATTTCTTCCGTTTCTTCTCCAAATCACATGACACCTGAAAATTTCCAATAAATCTCAGAAAATGTCCTAGGTTCCTACCAAAATTATATCAAAGTTTAAATTTTTGCCCATTTTGTACTTAACACTATTTCGTTGTAGTATAGTGGTAAGTATTCCCGCCTTTCACGCGGGTGACCCGGGTTCGATCCCCGGCAACGGTGCCAAAGTTTGATACGCTCAAATTACACCTTAAAATAGTGTAAAGCGATCGATGTCAAATATAGTAACCCAACAAGGTTGGGGTCGAATCCCACAGAAAACAATATGGAGGCGATTAGGAATGTAAGAGAATTATCACTTATCGCGCAATGCCAAACACTTAGATTTTGGTTTTGAAAATGTGTATAACTAAATGCGAAAATATAAACTAACCTAGAAAGCAAGTAAAATGATCAATGGCAACAAGTGTGAGTGCTTCGGGATTACACTCAAGTAACGATCCAATGTATTTCACGATTTTACAAATATGATCGAGTTTATGTTAATTAGCCACGGACAATAATTCCTAATTAACTTTTCCCAAAGACTAACAAGACTTCCTAATTGAATTATTCCTAATCCAATTACGAGATTAAGCACACCCGAATATGGCTACAAGTAGTTCAATCCTATCTCTAGGTAGAATCTATAAAATGAGGGTTAAAGCCTCAACTACTTGTTAATTAATCTTTCCCAACCCCAAGTTATCTTTTTCAAAATTAATTCGGAGTTAATGGGTGAGTCCTAGGGTTAGCTAATCCCTCTGGAAACATTAAAGAACAAGAATAATTAAAGTAACAACAACTCACTTCATAAATAACTCAAAATCATTCAATACATAAACACAACAAGGTATTTAATCCACACTTTAAATATGAATATTCCCATAAAGCAGATTCAAGTGTTGAAAATAAATACTACACACTTAAATATTCAATACAAAGCAAGGAAATGAAGAAACAAACATAAATGGGTAAGAAAACCTTAACCACAAGATTGAAATCTCCAAAAGCCAAGAGTGTGTGCAAACCCTAGCTTCCACAAATGTATTCTCTCTTCTTCAAGACCAAAATATGTTCTATGCTAAGCCAAACGATATGCCAAAATATTAACCAAAGATGCAGAAAATATCTGCCAATTCGTGTATATAAATGGTTTGGGGACAAAAATATGAAATACCAAAACTGCCCAGATTTAACGCTTCGCAATCGCGGAACAATGATTGCGATCGCGTAGGCTCAGATCTTAAACCACTGCGATCGCGTGAAAACCTTTGCGATCGCGTAGAGTCAGGTTTCTAGCTTCTGTGATCGCGTGTGAACCATTGTGATCGCGTAGACACTTCAGGGCTACTTACCAAGTCCTTCTCCGCGATCGCGTAAACATCATTGCGATCGCGGTTCATCATGTTCACTGACCTATGCGATCGCGAGTCAAACCTTGCAATCGCGAAGAGCATCAGGCTTCAGTCATTTTTCTTCATTTTTTCCCATTTTGACTTGATTTCTTCCGTTTCTTCTCCAAATCACATGACACCTGAAAATTGCCAATAAACCTCAGAAAATGTCGTAGGTTCCTACCAAAATTATATCAAAGTCTAAATATTAAGAGGAAATAAGTTGGTAAAATACCAACTCATCAAATGGGAAGGGAATAATATTATGCCGAGAGGTAGGTTTATTTCCTACCTTAAGGCCTCGAAGATGATCAGAAAGGGGTGTATCTATCATTTGGTCCGAGTTGCTGACACCACCTCTGAGATGCCTGCTCTCGAGTCCGTGCCATTTGTGAATGAATTCCTGGATGTCTTTCCGGATGAGCTCCCTGGGATCCCTCCAGATTGGGAGATTGATTTTGGTATTGATGTATTGCCAGGCACGCAACCGATATCTATTCCACCCTACAGGATGGCACCAGCGGAATTGAATGATCTAAAGGAGCAACTGAGGGATCTTCTAGAAAAGGGTTTCGTTCGGCCAAGTGTGTCGCCTTGGGGTGCACCAGTTCTTTTTGTCAGAAAGAAGGATGGGTCGCTGAGAATGTGTATTGACTATCGGCAGCTCAACAAGGTTACAATCAAAAACAAATACCCATTGCCTCGGATAGATGATTTATTCGATCAATTGCAAGGTGCTAGGTTCTTTTCAAAAATTGATTTGCGGTCCGGGTATCATCAACTAAAGATAAGGGAGCAGGATATTCCTAAGACCGCCTTCAGGACTCGATATGGGCACTTTGAATTCTTGGTAATGTCTTTTGGGCTAACCAACGCCCCAACAGCTTTCATGGACCTTATGAATCGGGTCTTCAAGCCATTTCTTGCCTCTTTTGTGATAGTCTTTATCGATGATATTCTTCTATATTCATGAAGTCAAGAAGATCATGCTAATCACCTCAGGGCAGTCCTACAGACTCTTCACCAGCAACAGTTATATGAAAAGTTCTCGAAATGCAAATTTTGGCTTAAATCAGTTACCTTTTTGGGCCATGTTGTCTCCAGGGAAGGGATTCGAGTCGATCCCCATAAGATCGCAGCTGTAAAGGATTGGCCTAGACCAACAAACCCGACAGAGATTTGAAGTTTCTTGGGTTTGGCTGGATATTATAGGAGGTTTGTGGAAGGATTCTCTACTCTCGCCTCCCCATTGACAAAACTGACGCAAAAAGCGGTCAAGTTCCAGTGGTCTGATGCTTGTGAAAAGAGTTTCCAGGAATTGAAAGCAAGATTGAATTCGGCGTTGGTGTTGACCTTGCCAGAGGGTGCATGGGGGTTTGTGGTGTATTGTGATGCTTCAAGGGTTAGTCTGGGGTGAGTGTTAATGCAATGTGGTAAGGTTATAGCATATGCTTCAAGGCAGCTTAAGAATCACGAAAAGAATTATCCGACGCATGACTTAGAGATTGCAGCAGTTGTTTTTGCATTGAAACTCTGGCGGCACTATCTGTATGGAGTCCATGTGGACGTGTTCACAGACCACAAGAGTCTCCGATATCTATTCAAGAAGAAGGAGTTAAACCTGAGGCAAAGAAGATGGTTGGAGTTGCTTAAAGATTATGATATGGATATCTTATATCATCCAGGGAAGGATAATGTGGTGGTAGACGCTCTTAGTCGGAAGTCCTGGGTAGCTTGGCTCACTTGGAAGCAGGTCAAAGGACTTTGGCACGAGAAGTTCACCAGTTGGCCAGTCGAGGAGTTTGTCTTACGTCCTCTGATGAAGGGATGTTATAGTACGTAGCAGAGCAAAATCGTCACTTGTGGCGGAAGTCAAGGAAAAGCAATACAATGATCAAACATTAGCGCGGATAAAAGAGGCAATTCTTAATCATAGGACCACAACCTTTTCTCTTAGCAAGGATGACGGTGTCTTGCGGTGCCAAGGATGATTATGTGTCCCAGATATGGATGATCTTCAGGAGAGGATAATGGCAGAGGCCCATAACTCTAGATATTTCGTACACCCAGGTTCAACAAAAATATATCACGACCTTAAGGAAGTTTATTGGTGGAATAGCATGAAGAGGGGTGTGGCGGACTTTGTGGCTAAGTGTCCGCACTGTCAGCAAGTGAAGGACAAACATCAAAGGCCCGGTGGATTGGCGCAACTTATAGAAATACCGACTTGGAAGTGGGAGATGATCAATATGGATTTTGTGGTAGGATTTTGTGCTAGTATAGTCTGGGAAAACACTAGAAATCTATGGCTAAGAGAGGAAACAAGGACAGTTGTGGACGTCGAGCAGCTACCTTTATCCTCAAGCAACTCCGAGCAAAGGAAGAATTTGCTATTGCTCAGATCTGGTACCTGGATCTGCACACAAAGGTGCAGGGAGTAACGTGAGTAAGCCAACTTAGTATGTAACCAAAGTAACTAAAAATTTGAGTGCAGTGACGAGCATTTAAAAATCAGAATTTCATAAAAATAGTACTTTAGCTTTTATTAAAAGGCTCAGTGTAAAGAAAAGTAAGAAAACAATAATTTCACAATGTATTATCCCCTCAGGCACAGTATCACTCATAAGCAAGGTCTCTCAGTCCCTTGTGACTCCAATATCATAATCCCATGCTCACACTAAGCACTCTCACTCAACAAGTACCAGATATCCTCACAACTACTGCGGCATGCAACCCGATCCACCTAACATATGTTGCGGCGTGCATCCCGATCCAATATATATATATACATATGCTGCGGTGTGCAGCCCGATTCATATAATATATACATATGCTGCGGCGTACAGCCCGATCCATATAATAGTCGACTGCGCCCACTGGGAGTGTACAGACTCCGCAGAGGCTCCTACAACCCAAGCGCTATATTGTTGCGGCGTGCAGCCCGATCCACATAATATATATATATTGTTGCGGAGTGCAGCCCGATCCATATAATGGATATTGCTGCGGCGTGCAGCCCGATCCATAAGTATCCTCACATACTCGGCTCTCGGCCTCACTCACTCATCCTCACAATCCACTCAGGAAACTCATCTCTACTCACGGGACTCAGCCCCAAAATACCTCTCAGAGTTTTAAAACAGTGTGATAAAAGTAAAATAATAAGTAGAAACATGACTAAGTTCATTAAATTTCTATCAGAATAGTGTGAGAATAGTGTAAAAGTACCCCTGAGGGCCTAAACAGGTCGGCACAAGGCCCCAAACATGGCATGCGACCCATAAACAAGTATAAGTTTCTAAAATACAGGATATCATAAGGTTTCAAATCGAACACGCGGCTTAATAGTCGCTACGGGACGGACCAAGTCACAATCCCTATCGGTGCACACCCACACGCTCGTCACCTAGCATGTGTGTCACCTCATTTACCAAAATAATATAAAATACCGGGGTTTCATACCCTCAGGTCTAGAGTTACAATCGTTACTTACCTCAAACCGGCCCGAAAACTATTCCGCGATGCTCTTGCCCCTCAAATCGGCTCCCAAATGCTCCAAGTCTATCAAAATTTGATTAATAGCATCAAACTACGCTAGGGAACGAAACCCATTTGAAAAATATCAAAATTAGGCATAATTCCCGAATTTGGCCAAACCCGACCCGCAGGTTCACGTCTCGGAATCCAATAAAATTCACAAAAATAGAATCCTTACACTCTCACGAGTCCATACACACCAAATACATAAAAATCCGACAACAAATGACCCCTCAAATCCTCACATTAAGCTCCCCAATTTTAAGCCCTAGTCTCCCAAATTTCTTCCTTAATTCCTACCAATCTTCATGACTAACAGTAGAAAAATCATCACAACCAGAAGAGATGAAGCCCAAGTAACTTACCCAATTGATAACCGTCGATTTCCTCTTAAAAACAATGCTCAAAGCTCCAAACCCGTCCACAAATGGTGAAGAATGAGTGAAATTTCGCGAAGGCACCCTTTTATACTTTCTGCCTGGCGACCACTGCACCTGTGGAAGATTTGTCGCACCTGCTGACCCACACCTGTGGTCCCAAGTGCGCACCTGCGACCATGACTTAAGTCCCAACTTCCGCATTTGCGGCCCTCTTCTCGCACCTGCGGGCTCGCAGGTGCGACCAGGCATCCGCACCTGCGTTCTTTGACCAGGTCTCCCTCTTCCGCATGTGCGCAAGGTCCATCGCACCTGCGGACTTTGCACCTGCGGCTCCCCATCCGCAGGTACGGCCACACCAGTAAACTGGCACCAGCAGCAGCTTTGCTGCATTTTCTAAGTCCAAACCTCTATTAACCATCCGAAATCAATCCCGAGATCCTCGGGGCCCCAACAAAATATACCAACACGTCATAAATCATCACCCAAACTTATTCGAACCCTAGGAACACTCAAAATAACACCGAAACACAAATTCGACTCATGATTCAAGCCTAAGAATCCTAAATCTTCCAAAAGTTACAAATGATGCACCAACCAAAACACATCCGAATGACCTGAAAATTTGCACACACGTTCAAAATGACACTACAAACTTTCTCCAACCTCCAGAATTCCATTCCGATCCCGATAGCCTATATTCCACTGCCGACCAAAAATTGCTAAAAACTAACTTTCGCCAATTCAAGACTAGTTATACACCCGACATCAAAACCACATTCTGAACACACTCCTAAGTCCCAAATCACCTAACGAAGCTATCCGAGCTATAAAATCTACATTCCGAGGTAGTTTACCAATAATTCAACTCCCGGTTGACTTTTTCAACTATTAGGCCAATTTAAGAGACTAAGTGTCTCGGTTCTCACCACGACCACTCTGAACCCGAACCACCCGACCCCAACACATCATAAACAGACTAAACAATGCATGACAAAGCAGAAATATGAATAACGATGCTAATTCTACGGAACGACCGGTCAGGTCGTTACAGAGAGAAAGATTTTTTTAAATAGAAAAATTCCATAAATTCATTTTTAAAATATGGGACCCACAAACTATATGTGTCAAACCATAAAAAGCCTTATCATATGACGAGGTCCGCAAGTGCGATGTCTGTGCCGCAGAAGCGATTTCTGTTTAGCCTGAACAAAACCACAGAAGCGATTGAAAGTGCGCAGATGCGGGACCGCAGATGCGGAAACTGAACAGATTGACAATTTCCAGTAGCTTTGCAAATGGCCCTTCCCGGGCCCGTTCGACTTGGTTCTTTGGCCTAATTGTAGTGTTTTAATTTGCTTAACAAGATTCTACAGCTTGACTAACTTCAGATGATTTTTTATAGGTACTTTGAGCGAAAAATGGACCCGAACATGAACGTAAATGACCGGGACAACCATGAAATTGAGGAGGATGTTGGGGAAAAATTTGATAACTACCGGTTCATGTATGCTGACTGTCAACACCGGTATTATGACAACCTCCTCACAAAGAAATTAATGCTTGAGAAAGGGATCGCTGAGGAAAAATTAGCCGAGTTGCTACCGGATTTCTATGGCCGTTTGCAATCTTTGGGATGGTCATGCTTCATTCCAACTCCTTGCAAGGTCAACGAGGAGCGGGTTCGCGAGTTTTACGCAAACCTCAAGCGTACAAACTTCGCCGACCCACAACTCACCATTATAGGAAACAGTAAAGTTCGACGTGGAAGAAATTAATGATGCCCTCGGGATTCCGAACCATCCACTTGAACCACTACAAGAGAAAGACAATTGCGACAATGCGACATGGCTCGTGTCCAATTTGTATCCTAAGAGCGTCAGAGTAAAGTGGGCAAACAAAAGAAAAGGCTTGAAGTTAATTGAATGCACAACTGAGGCTAAGATCTGGCTCTATATCATGTGCAACAGGGTGTCTCCCTGTGGCAATGTCTCAGACGTGTCCTACAACAGAGCCCTGATCATTGCATGCCTTCTTGATGGCATCCCAGTGAATGTGGGCTATTATATTCTGAGGGAGCTTCAGCAGTATTTGCTTGACCAGAGCGCAGGGTTTATGTTTCCTTCCTTGATCACTGAATTATGCAGGAGGGCAGAGGTAAAGGAGCGCAACACTGATCATTGGTTGCCCGCCGACAAACCCTTCCACCCGTTATGTGTGATGACCCAAGGGGTCACGTTATGAATTTACACTTGAAAGATTGCTGGTTTTCTTTGCTGTCAATGCACATGTATTTAATGCATTGCGTTCGCATCCCTGTGGATGCGAACGCATAGAGTAAAATAGGGGGGGATCATTTTTGTTCTATGCGAACGCACCACCCCCCCGGTGCGAATGCATAGAGTAAAATAGGGAGAGTCATTTTTGTTCTATGCGAACGCACCCCCCCCCCCACAGTGAGAACACATAGAGTAAAATAGGGGGGGGGGGATCATTTTTGTTCTATGCGAACGCACCCCTCCAGTGCGAACGCATAGGTCTGTTGCCCAGCAATATAAATACTCTTTTAAAAACCGGGCAGACCTTCTTCTTCACCATATTCTCGAGGTTTTCAGCCCTAATAGAGTTTTCTTCAACAATTATCATCCCCAAGTCATAGGTAATCAATTCTAAACTTTGTTCTTTCAATCCCTTACTGTTTTTTATCACTTCTAAAGCAAAAACTAGGAATTTTCATGGTAAAAATTGAGGGTTTGAGTAGAATTAGGGAATTTTGTATAAATCAAAATTTGATATCAAATTGAGGTCTGATTTCGAAACTAATAGCATATTTGGGTTCGTGGGTGAATGGGTACAAGTAATTTGGTCCGAACCCCGAGTTTGGACCAAGCAGACCCGGGGTCGGGTTTTCACTTTCTTATTTTTGAGAAAACTTAGGAAAAATTATATTTTTCAATAAATTTAGTTCCTTTAGCATAGATTGATGATATTGAATTAATCATGATCAGATTCGAGCAAGTTAGAGTTGAATTCAATAGGAAAAGCAGTAATTGAGCAGTGAGTGGCCTGCGAATTGAGTTACGTGTGTGGTCTAACTTTGACTTGAGGGAATAGGCTCCCCACTTGTTTTCTATGTGAAATGCATGGGCGTGGTGTATAGGTGAGGTGACGATTATCTATGCACCACCCAAATGGATTGTTAAGCATGATCCTTCCCCCGTTCCCAATTTAATTGATCCCGGTCTTAATTGTTCTTTGTTAGTTATTGTTTCCATGACTACTAGGCTCCATTACTTTGCTGTTAAATATTATTTGGTTATTTTGGATGAATATTGGTTGTGTATTTGGTTCTCTTGGGGAACAGAAACGTTGAGCAGTTTGACACTATTTACATTGTTGTTGTTGAAAGTTTACGGGTTACATTGTTTTTTGTTTGAAACTTTTTGAATAAAAAATTGGTGTGATAAGGATGAATAAATTTGTGTGATAAGGGTGAATAAATTGGTGTGATAAGGGTGGATAATTGGTGTGATAAGGGTGGATAATTGGTGTGATAAGAGTGGATAATTGGTGTGATAAGGGTGAATAAATTAGTGTGATAAGAGTGAATAATTGGTGTGATAAGGGTGGATAATTGGTGTGATAAGGGTGAATAAATTGGTGTGATAAGGGTGGATAATTGGTGTGATAACGGTGGATAATTTGTGTGATAAGGGTGGATAATTGATTGTGATATTGTGTATAGGTGGGATTGGGTTGCACGCCGCAACAAGACGGTGAAAATGGGAAGTAATGGTGTTTTACTGATTTTTAAACTTTAAATGATTTGGAAATTCTTGATTTACTCTACAGTTTTCCTTATATTTAGCACATGTGATTATTTTAAAGTAAGGTTTGGAAGTTTGTAGTTTTACTTGAGTATTTGTTACAGCCGAGGCATGGGAAAGGCGACTGCGTTATTTTATTTTGTTACAGTACTTAATTAATGGTTTAGATTTCCTTCTTGCTTTATATTTGTTGTCTCAGTTATATTTTTCTTGTTCGTGTATAATTGTTTTATTTCGTTATTGTATATATTATTGTCACAAGTTATATGTTGTTAATGCCCCGCCGTAGCCTCGTCACTACTTCGTCGAGGTTAGGCTCGCACTTACTCAGTACATGGGTCGGTTGTACTGATACTACATTCTGCACTCTTTTGTGCAGATCCAGGTACCGACCAGCAGTAGAGATATTTAGAGCGGTTATTCATTTATTCGGAGACAGGAGGTATATCTGCCGGCGTTCGTAGATCCCGAGAGTATTCTCCTATTTTCATAAGGTTGTTTTATTATATTCAGAACCGTTATATTATTTCTTTCAGCCCATTATTTGTAGTATTGTTTAGTAGTTCATGAATTGTGACACTAGACTCTAGGGTAGTTCTGGTTCTATTTATATAATTAGCTCGTGGTTTGTTTTTATTTAATTGTTTAGTATTTTATCTGTGAAAATTATTTACATTAAGTTTATTTAAATTTATTTATTGATGCTTAATAAAATAATCAAAGGGAATTAGATACTCGAATTCTAACATTGGCTTGCCTAGCAAGTGTGGTGTTAGGCGTCATCACGATCCTTAAGGCTGGGAATTTGGGTCGTGACAAGTTGGTATCACAGCCTAGGTTGCTTAGGTCTCACAATTCACGAATAAACTTGGTAAAGTCTGAAGGATCGGTACGGAGACGTCTGTACTTATCTCTCAGAAGCTATGAAGTTAGGAACAATTTCACTTCTATTTTACTTTATTACCATTGATGATTGAACTTGTCTATTTTGTTCTCTCACAAATCTCAAAAACACGCAAAGCGTTTACAACCGGTCAAGAGATGAAGCCCCAATGACAGCTACGATTAGGGGAAGAGACAGAAGCAGAGCTCAGACTAAAGCTCGAACATCAGCACCTATTGTACAGTCCCAAATGGATCTAGACGCGGAGGTTCTAGCTCAGTCGGTACATGTTGGACTAGCCCATATCCCAGAAGGATTTATAGCTACTTCAGTATTGCATAACAAGGGAATAGTTGAAAGCAACGGGGTTGATTTATATGAGCTGTGAAGTTTAACATTGTGGATTATCAGGCATTGTGACCTATGACTTCGTTCCAAGTGGGGGAGTCCACTGTCAAGGAATATATTGGGGGATCATGTGTTATATCATTTTTGGCCTGGAATAAGGCCTGAGATTTTGCAAAAGGTAAAGTTGGGACTTGCGATATGTCCACCTCCTTAATAACCATATACCTCAGTACCAAAGGAGTTATAAAACCAACTTTATATCTACAGAAGGTTTACTCAGCGTGGAAGTCACAGTTACGGATTTTGGGGTACTCCAGAGGGAGTACAGTGGTTGACAGGCTTCTAGACAATATGGTTTGTGCCAAGGTTTATCTGTATAGAGCTCTACTTTTGGGGTCATTGTGCATCAATAAGGATTAGAGTTACCCCAAGGAATAACGAAGGGTACATGAATAAATGGGGTAGCTCAGCGGTGTTGAGTCAACATGGTAAAGGAGAAATTGGCCGTCGGTGGTTGAGGCAAGCCTACAAAGAGGACGACCAGCCAGTGTAACATCAACTATTTGACTCAGTTCTCATAGTGCTTTTGAAAGATTTTGTTTTCGAACCTTCCATTTTTGCGTGGCACTTAAGGATTGAACGATTGTGTCAGGTCACAATGACAATGTCAGAACATGCTATCAGGTTTGATAAGTTAGCCTGTCATACTCCTACTTCGATTCATATAGCCAGAGAGCAATTCCTCATACTCATTAAATGACTCAATTATGATTGTAAAATTTTTGTGCGTCTCAGGGCAAGTTGATACTTTATTGTGGATAGTGGTAGAAACTGTCCGAGACTTGGGAGAGTAATATTTCATTAGTGCACTCAGGCTATGTGCCCCACTGCAGTTACAACTCAACAACATGACCAGCTAGAGAAAAAGGGGCCAGAATGTTGAAAGTGGAGGGTAGATTCCTAGAGGTGGAGACCCACCCTGTTGACATATTTCCTATGGTATGGCTGAGGTCGTTACATTAAATGGTGTCATTACAAGAAAAATCTCTAATTATTATAGGGTGATGATTTCCTGTACGTAATTCGGTTATGCGTATCTAACCGGATTCTTCTAATATGCTCCACTCTCGGGTGAGCTTCGTACACCTAAAAATCTACTTCTGTGAATGCTTGTATTGAGAAATTCTATGGGGATAGTTATGTCCATCATTACGTATTGTAATTTTGTTTAACAGAAAAATATTTAAAAGAAGGAAATGGAATGTTTCGATTGGCACGATACGCATGTTACGGGTGATTGAGAGTTGAGGACGAGATCCTCGCGTTTTAATGTGATTTTATATGTTTAAACCGGGCTATGAGCTACGGTGGAAGTTATGTAAGGATGAGATCCTTGTGTTTAAATTCTCCCTTGTGAATTAAAATTTTACTGTAGTACTGGTAGGGAGTCATGCATGTTAGGCTTATTCAACAATTTATGTATAAAATAATGATAATAATCGTAGTAATAAATGAATGAATAATAATAAAAGTAATAGTAATAATAAGTAAATAAATAAATAAATCAATTATTTATCTATGCATAGTTTGCCAAATGTGTGCTATTATTATTGAGCCTTAACCTACAAGGTAGGTGCCCACCCATGTGGCATTAAATGAGACACGTTAATTCCGGTATATAATTACGAGGTCTTCAAGCATCGTATCTCGTTATCCGTATTGTGGAGGTTTGAAAGGAGATTTTCTTTGTTGACGTGAAGCTATTTGATAATTCTGAAATTGGCTATGAACAACTATTAAGGAAATAGAGGCAGTCAAGAACTGGCCTGGACCCACTACAATCACGGAAATTAGGAGCTTCTTGGGTTTGACGGGTTACTACCGTCATTTTGTGTAGGGGTTTTCATCTATATCAGCCTCTATGACTAAATTGACTCAGAAAGGTGACACATTCAAATGGTCAGACGAGTGTGAGGCAAACTTTCAGAAGATCAAGGCAGCCTTGACTTCAGCACCAGTGTTGGTGTTACCATCAAGTTTGGGTTCTTTCACGATGTATTGTGATGCTTCCCGAGCCGGACTTAGAGCAGTATTGATGCAAGATGGCAGGGTTATTGCATATGCGTCTCGGCAATTGAAGGTTCATGAGAAGAATTATCTTGTCCATGACTTAGAATTGGCAGCTATTGTTCATGCACTAAAGATTTGGAGACACTACCTTTATGGTGCACAGTATGAAATTTTTTTCAGACCATCGCAGTCTCCAGTACTTGTTCAAGCAAAAGTATATAAATTTGAGACAGAGGAGATGGTTAGAATTGTTGAAGGACTGTGATGTCACTATATTATATCATCCTGGGAAGGCCAATGTGGTGGCTGATGCATTGAGTAGGAAGTCGTTGAGTATGGGCAGCCTTGCATTTATTCCAGCCGGTGAAAGACCGTTGGCTTCCGATATTTAGACGTTGGCTAATCGGTTCGTGAGGTTGGATATTTCGCCCAGCAATGTTCTAGCTTGTACAGTCTCTCGGTCTTCTCTAATTGAACGTATCCGGGAGCGGCAGGATGATGACCCGCATTTGATGGTCTTAGGGACACAGTTCGGCACGGTGGTGCCAAGCAGGTTACAATTGAAGATGATGGTGTTTTGAGGATGCAGGGTCGGTTATGTGTGCCTAATGTTGATGGCCTTCGTGAGTTTATCCTTGAGGAGGCTCACAGTTCTAAGTATTCGATTCACCTCGGTGCAGCCAAAATGTACCAAGACTTGAGGCAGCATTATTGGTGGATAAGGATGAAAAAGGACATTGTTGCATATGTGGCTCGTTGCTTAAATTGTCAGCAAGTAAAGTATGAGAATCAGAGACCCTGTGGTTCGCTTCAGCAGATAGAGATTCCTGAGTGGAAGTGGGAGCGTATCACTATGGACTTCATTGTTGGGCTCCCACAGACTCAGAGTAAATTTGATGCAGTTTGGGTTATTGTGGATAGGCTGACTGAATCAACACATTTCATTCCTGTGGAAAGTACTTATACTTCCGAGCGGTTGGCTGAGTTATATATTCGGGAGATTGTTCGCCTTCATGGTGGGCCTGTGTCTATCATTACGGATTGGGGTACGCAGTTTACTTCGCACTTTTGGAGGGCAGTTCAGCGTGAGTTAGGTACCCGAGTAGAGTCAAGTACAACATTTCACCCTCAGACTGACGGACAATCTGAGCGTACCATTCAGATATTGGAGGATATGCTCCACGCTTGTGTAATTGACTTTGGAGGTTCTTGGGATCAGTTCTTGCCGTTAGCGGAGTTTGCCTATAATAATAGTTATCGGTCGAGCATTCAGATGGCTCATTATGAGGAATTATATGGTAGATGGTGTAGATCGCCAGTTGGATGGTTCGAGCTGGGAGAGGCTCGGTTGTTGGGTACAGACTTAGTTCAGGAGGCCTTAGATAAGGTCAGGATTATTCAGGAGAGACTTTGTGCAGCTCAGTCTAGGAAAAATAGTTATGTCAATCGTAAGGTCCGTGATGTGGCATTCATGATTAGAGAGAGAGTATTGCTTCGTGTGTCACCCATGAAGGGTGTGCTGAGATTTGGGAAGAAGGGTAAGTTGAGCCCTAGGTATATCAGGTCGTTTGAGATTCTTGATAGAGTGGGGGAGGTAGCTTATAGACTTGCATTGCCTCTAGGGTTATCCTCATTTCATCCGGTATTCCATGTGTCGATGCTCCGAAAATATCATGGTGACCCGTCCCACGTGTGAGATTTCAGCTCTGTCCAATTGGACAAAGACTTGACTTATGAGGAGGAGCCGGTAGCTATTTTAGACTGGCAGGGTCGTCAGTTGAGGTCTAAGAGTTATCCTTCAGTTCGAGTGCAGTGGAGAGGCCATCCCGTTGAGGCAGCTACTTGGGAGTCCCAGTCGGACATGCAGAGTAGATATCCACACTTGTTTGCAAATTCAGGTAACTTTCTATGTCTATTCGAGGACGAACATGTGTTTTAGAGGTGGAGATTTAGATGACCCAAGGGGTCACTTAATGAATTTAGACTACGTTCTAGGCTTAACAACCCTAAAAAGACTAATTTTAGAAACCTCAATTTGCGTGCGCAGTCCGGACGTAAAACCAGAAAGCTTTTATGTGGAAATATGAGAAATAGTGATTTCTATAATTTAAATTTGATAAAATTGACTTTGGTCAACATTTTGAGTACACTGACACGGATCCGTGTTCCGACGATCCCGGGAGGTCCACAGTAAAATATGGGACTCGGGTGTATGCCCGAAAATGAATTCCGAGGTCCCTAGCCTTAGAAATCAATTTTTGAAAGAAATTATTTTGTTGAAATATTTATGAACTAAATGTCACGACCCAAACTGATGGGCCGCGACGGGCACCCGGTACCTTAATCAACCGAGTACAACCGTAACGTATCTTTCTTATTACATCATCATATACTCGTGACATACGGGCCTAATAGGCCAACATAATCATTTATAAACTCTAAACATAGGCCAACAAGGCCATACAAGTATTCGTATACATGACATCTGTCTACAAGCCTCTAAGAGTTCATAAGTATCATAAAGGTCGGGACTAAGCCCCGCCATACCAATCAATACCTGTCCTAATTATACTGACCAAGTAAGCAACTCCGGAGCAAATGGAGCGCACCTACATCTTCCGCTGAGTTGATAACCTACTTGGAGGGCTCTCGACCTGTCTATCAGGACCTGCGGGCATGAAACGCAGCGTCCCCAGGCAAAAGGGACGTCAGTACGAAATAATGTACCGAGTATGTAAGGCAGTATACAGAAAGCTGAAACTGAACTGATAATCTGAACATATGCTTACCTGCTGATACTGACTCAATTCTCTCAATATAATAAGTAAAATAATTGTCTGGCCCTATAAGGCTTGGTATATATATATATACGGGGTAAGTTCTAGATCTATTTATATAATTAGCTCGTGGTTCGTTTTTATTTAATTGTTTAGTATTTTATAGTGAAAATTTTTTACATTAAGTTTACTTTAAATTTATTTATTGATACTTAATAAAATAATCAAAGGAAATTAGATACTCGAATTCTAACATTGGCTTGCCTAGCAAGTGTGGTGTTAGGCACCATCACGATCCCTAAGGCTGGGAATTTCGGTCGTGACATTAAGAGTAACAGGCGAGGGTAGTGCAATAAAAAGCAAAAAGAGGAAGGTCACCACCACCACTGCTGGATCTGGATCCTCCTCACAGACTTCTACAGCAGAGGGACCTTTTGGGGAGATGAACTCCCAGTTTGCAGCCCTGCGTGACCTAGTGTCCAAGCTCCCCAGTGGGCCCTCCCACTCTCATCCTCTACCTGACTATTGCTCCAGAACTGAGATGCAGAAGTACTTTGATGCTCAGGGTAAGATGGCAGCATCTATTACCCAGCTCGACACCGCCTACACTAGCTTGGACAAGGCACATGTTGACCTTAATGAGGCATTTGACAAGGAGAAAGAGAAAAATAAAAATAAAGGAAAACTCCCGGTCAAAGTGTGGAGAGGAGTCAAAGAGATATTCAAGTGGGGTAGCCGAGCAAGAAAATAACAGTTGCGGATGATGAGAACAGTGAGGACTACTCGTTCATGACATATTGTGATGATGCCGATGCGGATGATGATGGCAAGACTTCTCAGCAGCACTGACCAGCCTTTTCTCCTGCAGTCTGCTAGTCTGAGAAGCAGCACTCATCCTCACTGGGAAAAAGTCCGAGAAGCAGCAAAAGAATCCAACCCTGAAAGTTTGATGATTTCCGATCAGAAGATTCCGGACTTCTATGTTT